>CABFOV010002891.1:36018-47536 GCA_902141375.1 Timema poppense | reverse complement strand
ATATATATATATATATATATATATATATAGTTTTGTCTTACAAAATTGTATATATATAGTTTTGTCTTACAAAATTGTATATATATATGTAGTTTTGTCTTACAAAATTTTATATATACGTGCCAAACTTATAGAAATAGGCTTTATTTGGTGTTGGTTGTTTTAAATTCACATTAATAGGCAAATCGTGCTTCATTGACAAAACACCTATGTAACTTTCAATATATTTATTTGATTTGATCATACATTTACATGGATACATATTATTCAGACAAATAGATTAGTTATCCCATTAAAATACAACAATTATTTATTAAAATGGTATATAGCAGGCAACAGGACACTGCTGATTATTTAAAGGTTAAGAAATAAATTCAAATTTATTTATTCCGAGTGTAAACACATTTCAGTGTTAAGGAACTTCAGAAATATAAGAAACACATTCGGTTACTTTGTGGTTCACTATAAACTGAGATAACTGTTTATTGTGATCTTGACTTCTTAAGCCCCGTGAACTCCATAGTATGTAATTCCAAACCCAATAGAAATAAATATATGGCGTTTTTCAATCTACTTATTGAAACACCAACGCATGCACCTTGGGTGTATTCTTAGGAATCAAATATGTTGAGCCTAATACCTTAGATCACATGTCAACTGGAACGTTCATCTTTAAACTCAAATGATTAAGTAGTAATTACCTTATAATAAGTATTTGGTCAATCTTTAGGGTGAGCACCTTAACCTTTATTTTCTACATCCATAGTGACCCTAGCGTTTTAGGTATTGCAACCACCTATCCGGGTGGATAAAGAATAAACAAACAGAAAGTTAAAACTTACTATCAGCCACATTCTTTAGGAAAACTTAGTGTTTTTTACTACACTTATTGTGAGCCTGAAGTATTAAATTGCGTAATTTATGATGTGGGAGGATGCCAAACAAAACAACATGAAAATCTTAAACTTTGTTTAGCTATTATTATTAAGGGAAACTTGTGTATGCGAACCTCGGCTAGTTTTTATTTACTTTTACCTTTATGATAAAAAAAAAAATGAAATATCTGCCTTTTGTTTGTTTGATTGCTGCTCTATTGTGCCCAAATAATTGTACCAATTGTTCTGATGAAATCTCACATTCGTATAGTGCGGGTGTCCGGTTAAAATATAGTCAAATTATAAATTAAAAATTACGTCTAACTTTTTATTATAAGATAGTGACTTCAAAACATTTCTTTTTGGACTTTTTCTCAATTTATGATTATTGGATTTTCATTGGATCAAATTGAAAACCTTCATCTGTTCCAAATCATTTCCTCTAATAAACATTCAAACCCAGCTGCAATGATTTCTTGACTCCTAAATATCTTTGAAATTATGTCCTAATACTGATTCAAAGCGTGCTTCTGGCGTGCACAGATTTTGTTTAATAGCTCACCATTCATTTGGGCCAGAAATCGCTTCATATCTGATTTAAAATATGTAGGTGGGATGGAGGTAGACAGGTGTCCAGTCAGCCATGGTTAGCTTAATAGTTTACCCGGATTGCTGCTGAACTACCAAATACGTCCTTAATGATTCATCGTTCCTTTCCTGAGATTGATCTAAAATAGCCCTAATATCAGAAACTTCCATTGACCTCTCCAACGATGCAATGCTCTCTTCCCTTTCTATTACCTTTTGTTCTTACCTCTGTGTTGACTCTCCTACGCCCTCAATTATAGTGACTGATTCTTGACCCATAGGCTTATTTCTCTTAAAATAGCCTACTTCTCTCATATCTTATTTTCCCTAAAACTGTCACACAATAACCCTACTGGGCTATTTTGATAACTACACAAAACAAGGGGAAATTTAAATAGAAAAATAAATTGTTTTAACATTTAATAAATTTATTTAAACAATCAGAGATAGTTAGAATTAGGTTTATAATACAATTACAAGATAATAAGTTTTAAGTTTGTTGCAAATAATAAGACTTGTGAAATTCGATGGCCTTGCTGTAGCTACAAGGACTGAGCAGGCGCCAGGCTACAGGTAGAAGTTTTCTAAAGGAGAAAACAATTAAGTAGTAGTTAACAAAAGGTATTTAACAAGATACACATATAAATTTTAGTCAGTTTGCTTGACTGGGTTTTAAGACATTTCGGATAATGATAAACAACAGAAATATCTGTAGATAACAGCGGTCGATGGCTAATGAACAGGCTTAAACAGAATAGTACTATGGCTGGTCTCTTTTCCTTTCGGTACTGCCAGAGCATTCAATAGTGCATATAATTCTAATAGCAATTACATTAAGAGCAACACAAAACAATAGGAGCTGAACGACAGGTAAAGACAAAGGGGTATTATTTGCGCGGACCCCCCTATGACTCAAGTGGATTTACACGGGTTGCTCACCGAAGCTAATACCGCACGTGAAGCGTGACCACTTGACCAACTCAAAACATAGAAATCCATTAACAAAACTGTGATTTGGAAAACAAGACAGACAGCCTGGTTGTAACCATCCAAACATTAAACAGATGCACATGACGTCCAGGTCGTCATGAGAAACATTGGATCAAAATAAATAAATGGAACCTGTTGATGTTAGCATGTCTATGACTAAGACATTACTACTTTCGAAACCAAAGGCTCATAAAAAAGGAGACTTGTCCTTCAAACTGCAGGATCCAGTATATAACCAAATAAACTAACCATTTCAATCTTAAAGCCAACAAGACTTGAAGTGAAATAACTGTCCATTCGATATGATATTAAACTAACCAAAAAACTACTTCGACTATAAACACTGAACATATAAAAATACAAATATGTCTAGATAGACATATATAAAATATATATAAAATAAATCAACTTTCAAGAATTTAATTTTTACGAAAATTGAACAAAAATGATTTATGTAATTTCTAAATAAAAGTTATATTATTTAACATAAAAAATGTTTTTAAATTATAAGCTATTTAAATCGCAGATTGCAGGTACGTGTATAAGATATCGTATCGTCACAGCACTTAACCATAAAATTATTAATATAGTTTTCATACTACTACTTGTGATTGAGTTTCTTGTGTCAGGTATTCATCATACAAACCTGCCTTAAAAATGTTTGGTAAATATATCACTAATATCACAATAATAAAGAAATGATAAAATGTATATATATTTGAGAGGTATATATCGTATAAAAATATATATTACAAAGGAATTAGTTAAAATAGTAAAACATATAATTTGTCATGTAATATTTAAATAAAATTACGGAGTTTACTACTCTCTCATGTCATAAATTACAAGGAACAGATTGTTTTAGTAAGGTAAAATAAATTACAGCATATATAATTGGTGTTAGCACTTTAAATAAATGAGTTACTGTCGGGAGTGCAATAATGAAATATATTAAATTTAGTAGATGTATTTCTAAGACCTTTTAATTGTTTCTGAGGGTGGAGGGTTAAGATAAATTTAGGTAGTTTGATCTCAACATAAAATTGAGAAATGTCATTGATGATCTGTCAACAAATTTTGGTTGAAAATTAATTTCTTATTCTAATGTTTGAAAATGGAAATTTACTTATTTAAACACAATGATAGTGCACCAGGTTTCCAGCTCACTCTGCAGGTAGCTTATATTCAATTAACCACACTAAAAAAAATGTTTATTTAAACTATTGCTGAGGACCAACTCAAATTTCCTCCTAAAATTTTTAGATGTCAAGAACAAGTATTTTTTAAAAATCCTCTTTATTTTATACAACAATCCAAACTCTTCTATAGAATAGAGAGAAAAAATATTTTAACTACGTTAATTAAATAAGCTAATTCCCCGCAAGTTTTGAAATTGGTGCTTGAAGTACTAGCCAGTTCCTAGATAGGCCACTTCGTCTGAGTTAGCGTTAAAATACTTGATTCAAGAATGACGTGCATATAAAACTTACATCATAAGAGATGGTGCTGTTTAAAAATGGTAAAATATATTGATTCTAAAGTTTTATTACATCTAGTATTATTTAAATATGTTGGACAGCTATGATATTTATATTTTATACTGTGTAAACTATATACTCGCTAGGTAACATGCGTAATGAAACAGAATGGATGTATTTTCAAGACAAAAGATGTTTGAAAAGGAAACTTTAAAAACCAATACATTTTCAGATTTATTGCAGACGATAAATATTAAATAATAGTGTTAACAGAAATAACAGCACAATATGGACGAAAATACTCTCATATTTTCTCCCAAATTTTAGCTTCCCTTTCTCTACCAACTTAAGTGTCAAAAATAAGGTATTGTCAGAAGGATAGTAGACGCCGAATAAAAACTATTTTATCTTAAAATAGGTTAAGATTTTTTCTGAAACAATCGGTTATCAATCAAAGCAAACTTTAAATGCCGGGAGAGAATGGGGTTTCTGCATCATTACGGCCTACTTATATTTCAAGAACAAGTCAGTAGTACTGACCACTGTCACTTCCGGTGACTCGCATTAGTCTCGCGCAAGAGAATAAAATGCTGCAAAGCCTTCAACCGCTTCCTTTCTGTGTAACTCCGTTAACACTTCATAATAAAGGTTAACTACTCAAATCATCTCGGCTATTTTTATCCTTTCTAGCCACAGCTGCGGAATGGACCGGCAGACGCACACAACACACACACACACATATATGACCCCAACGACGCTGGGAGGTGACGTCACATAGCACACGTTTCATTCATTCAAGTTCATGCCGGATGAAGAATTATTCTCTGTTAATGAGGCTAACAACGCTCAGCCAGAAACGAAGATGAGCAAGTAGACTTCTGGTATGAGAGGGATGGACTTTCACAGGATGACTGCGAGCGAAGAGTTTTAAACAAAGATTCTTTAAAACTAAAGAAAATGTAAAGATTTTATTTTACCTCCTTGTCTCATTACTAGTCCAGGCTATGCACATTTTAGCCACACTAATTGTTTTTAGTAATATTCATTATTTATAGTTTTAGTAAGGAGAGATATATTTTAATATAAGGAACGAACATCGATTTTACATTTACTTAAATTGATTTGTATAAATCCTTAGGCCAAATAAATCAAGACAAAACTAATTATAATGGGCAAGAAGCTTTACTAAACTAATACCTAATTTATTATGAATTATTAAGTCAATTAAAACAGGTGCAAAAACATTTCAAAATATCCTCAGTAAGAATGTTAGAGTACTCGTGGTCTGGAACTTAAATTAACAGATAAACAAGAAATAATAATAGTTTGTGATGATTAAAATATTTTAAGTATATTAATGTTATAGAATTACCTGATAAGCAAATTAACTAGTGGATAAATTGGAAATTTGACTAGATTGGAGTTATTGATACCTTTAAAACATTAACAATGAAAATAAATACATCTTAATAAATATGACAAAATATTTACAGGCTATATGAAAGGTATGACATATAACAAAAAATAGGTAAATAGATATGTCATGAACTAATTATTTGAATTGATTATGTATAAACCAAACCCTTCCTTCACGTCTGACAAGACATCTTGTGAATGTGGGGAATGCAAGGCCTCCACCGTGGTTCGGATTCCACGTTAAACTGTAGGTCCTTCATTTCATCTCACAATCACCCTACCATTACACATTAGCGTAAGTGCGTATAACCCGAACGGGTAGTAAGACGCGGTGCTAATAATAATAATAATAATGATTATGTATGCTAGTAAATTTCTTGAAAACAATTTAACAAGGAAAACTTGTTCTGTATTAATTAAAATACTCTATATAGTGACAGTATAAAAATGACTCATATTAGAGTTAAAGGGGGACTTGATTGCTATTGATGAAACTCACACATGTGAACATATAGTACATATTTTTATTAATTTTGCTTGAATTAAAAGTCCAGATAATTGTCTATAATTTAGGAGATCTAATTAAAAATCAACGGAAGTGTATCATCCAGGCTACACTTTTACTCTGTTTTGATATAGTACAAATACAGGATAGTGTAAATAAGTAAAGATTTTTTAATAAGAAATAAGTTAAACACAAGTAAAAATTTACGCATTAAAAGTGTATAATAAAGTGACGTTCCATATCTGTTTGGTTTTAATTCCTCTCGTTACATAGTGTTGCTAATCTTGTCTGGGTGACGACATGATTCAGCGATTACGCCATCATCAGGTTTTTAAATTTGGACTAGGTTGTTAACACAGTGCAATCAATTTAAGTAAATGTAGCATCTAAGTACGTTCCTTATATTATAATCACCCTGATTGTATTAGGAAGAAGAAAACTATAATTTAGATGTCATATCTCCTCATTTGCTTTGAGGGAGATATGAAAACCATTATGGGTAAAGAAACTCTCCTCAACTCAATTAGTTTGAATAAGTTGAAAAATTACACCTGGACAAGAGAATCGAACCAAATATCTTTGGTATAAATAGCCAATGTTCTACCACTGAGCTATTTGTGATGTGTACCATTTTAAGAGCCATTTTTCACTCATAACTCTGAGAACGGAATGAATCGATTATAGCTCAGTGATAAATCATTATCACACTATGACAAAGGTCTGGGGTTTTATTACCTTTTCCAGGTATAATTTTTAAACTTATATAACGTGCTCCCCGCCATGCGCAGTGTCGTAATAACATTGATTTGCAACCTGAATGTTGATATAAATCGAAACCCTCAGTTCATCCAACGATTTAAATCTTGACCTCTTCAATACCTTCAAACCAAACTAGATGAGCATGGCAATTATACCACGTGCCCAACTATGCGCAAAATAAGACTATATTAAATATCTTCTCCCCTTCCCTCAAAATATAATTAAATTAATAATATATTACATGACGAGGATATTTAATACTTCGTACCGGTGATTACGTGAACAAAGGCTACAGTAACTTAGTTTTTTGAATTGCTGGAGACAGTTAGCTTGAGGCTCAGATGTACTGAGGCGATTTTTAATTTTTCACTCTACATTAAAGAAAAACATGTATCTCTCGCAACTATATATCCAGGAGTGTATTAAATGGCCATTGGTGGCCCCCGGAGGTATCCAACTACCTAAAACCAAAATTAATCTATACAATCGATTATAAATACTTATTTTTATAAAAATTGTATCAACATTTTTGGTATAATTTGTTAGAAAATACAATGGCATTAAATACAAAACCATCCCATTCTTTATTTCTTGTTTTACTTATAAATTACCAAATGCAAAAGGATTTGTTCAGTGAATACTGCCTATAATTGATTTTAAATTCACACAAATATCAATAAAATTATTTTAAAAACTTGATTATTTCGAAAATATAATACTAGATAATTTTTTTTTAGCACAGTGTCTTATTAGACGTTCGTTTTATACGCTTATGTATTGATTATGATAGTAGTTTTAGGGATTAGTAAGATTATATTATATAGGAAATATACCCGCATTTACGTGGAATGAGAGTGTAAAACCATTTTGGAAAAATCAGGCTCAGTACATCCAACCGAGATTCGAACCTCAATCTCCAAGTTATCGGCAGTCTAAAATACTGTGAGAGTAGCGCTTTATACCACGCGGCCAGCGAAATGAGGCCCCCGCTATTGTCTAAACGTTTAGAAAATTTTTGTTCCTTTCAGTAGAAGGTACACACTGATGATTTAATTTGAGAAAAATCAAGTAATTATATTACCGATTATATAGCTGAAATAGCCTTAATATTAAAAACGTAGATGTTTTTACTCAACATATATTACTCTGAATCAAAACTTTATTAGTATTTGTGAATTTCATTGTGGCTGCCATATTGGTAGTCCTGAGCCATTTGCAAACAACCAGTCCACTCCTGTCCAGAAGGATAGTAAGATATTGAGGATCCAGAGAGGAAAATAAAAAGAAGAATTGAAATATCTTATATAGTGCTGAGCCGTACTCTTTTTACTACACATTTCTACAAAAACTTAAGGTTCTTGAACTCATTCGACCGCTTCCGACAAGCCAGTTCATTGTAGTTGACCTAATTCATTAACCTTATAATGGCCCTGGAAAACTGCACGATGACCTTTTTTGTTACAGAAGGTTAACTAATCTACCGTGTGGATGTTATCTATGTAGAAATATACCCGAGTATATAAACTGTAAAGGAACTTTGTTTAAGATAGTGTTGTAAATTAAAGTGCAGGTGTAAGTAAAGAGAGTAAAGGGCAGTATTTTTACACAAAAAAACTATTTATACAATATAAATCACTAATTATCGAGTAGAAACATAAAATTAAATTGTATTCACACGGAAGATTGCACAGTTATTGAATATCCGTTAAGCGAGTTATGGAATTTAATTAAAAATATACTTTAATTAAAAAGTTTCTCATCTAATGCCGTTATGTTATTGAGACATATTAAAAAATTATAGATAACACCGTGGGAAAAAAACTAAATTATGTTTCTACAGGAGAATATTTTCTATTTATTTCTGCTAGAAGAATGTTTTCCTATAAAAACTGCAAAAACATCTTCCATATTTAATTTATAATCTAATATTCATGTCAGATATTTTTTTAAGACCTTTAAAAAAATTATAGTAGCTTTTGTGGGTTTTTTTACAATATATTTTATACACGCATCTTACATCTGGTTTGATTAATCCACACGGTTCATCCTAAGAGAGGACTAAGGAAGCTAGAATTTTTAAATAAATGTTCGTTTCTTATTAGAGAAATAGTGGAAAGCAATTTATGATAAAGCCATCCTCTATTATACCCAGCCAGTATTTGATCTATGGTCTACCTGTTATCGGCAATCAAGTCTACTGTAAGAATGACGCCCTAGAACGTGTAACCACCGATGCGCGTAATGAGACATTGATCTTCGATAATCAGTTAAATATCAAATGAATATTTCATATATGTACTTATCTTATATCCATGGTTTGGTGGCGCACAAATATTACCAAACCTGTCAGAGCAATGTTTTAGCTTTTTTTTGTATTGTGTTATTTTTGGTGCCATGGAAGCTTATGAACGTTTTAACTGACGTATGAAAGAAAAACAATTTGAAGTCATGCCATGTTTCATGAAGAAATAAAATAAACATTGAAAATCTAACATAAACATACTATGTACTGTTACGTGGCCGTCTCCACAGGCTAGTGGTCAGAACTCCTGGCTACAGGCCCAAAGGTCCCGAGTTCCATTCCCGATTTTTTAGATTTTCTGTGAAGCAGTGGATTTGGAATGGGGTAAACTCAGCCTCCTAAGGACAATTGAGAAGATTTTTGAATTAAAAGATAGCAGCACTGGTCTAGGAAACAGAGTAATGCTTACGCTTGACCCCATATGAGATAGAAAACTGAAATTTGAAGAAATTTTGGAAGAAGCAACTAAAAATTAGGCAAAGATATGACATTAAAAAGTTATAAGATATTAAAAAATGTGGATCGAACAAAATTATTTTTTCCTTATTTAACACCAACATTTTTCTCACAGATATTTAATTGTTATTAGTATAGATAAGTTTTACTATTCCTACAAACACTAGTCTTAAATACGTCTAACTATTGAAAATTAGGTTAAGTTTGATTCCTTAATGTTGTTATCGGTTAATTAGTTATTTAAATATTTGAACAAGATTAAAAACACTCCTAAACCCTAAGTGATATCTATTGAGGTATGGAAGGTAAGGATTTATTCTCGTAGAAAGGTTTTAAATCTAGTGTCAAAACTATATAAAAATATAATATATCGTATAAAATAAATTTACAATAATCGTTTTAACAAAATAACTTTCTTTACTTCGTAAACTGATGAACGCAGAACACAGGTTGCATTTTCAATAATGGTTGACCATTAGGTTAAGTGAGAAAGTTTTCCCAGTCCATCACCACGATGTGGCCATTTTAAAAACTTGTTACAACAAGCTCCCCAATATGACACTCATTTCAAGTTTTTGACTCCCTTTTGTTTTCTTATATAAAGTGAAAAAAATATATAAAAGAACAAAGGAAAAAAAAATCTCAGTTAATATTCGTTTTGGGAAAAGCACAAAAAAAAGTTTAGTTTTTTTAGTAGCTGTGCAGGTGTTGACACAAGTCTATCTAGGGACAAAGTTTCAGGGAAGGGAAAAGATGAAATTGAGTTTTAGACGGATTTATACTTTATTCCCATTGGGGCCTTTAAATAAGGACAGTTTTCCGGAGTTTGTACTCCCATATGAAACCATTGGACTTCAGAAACTAAGAATAAATACTAGTAAGTTAGATTACACCTCCTTAAGGTCATTCAAAAATAAAAATTGTATCTCACAATGTTAACAAGTGATTAATATGAGCTATTGATATTAGTTCATTTCATGATTTAAAGAGGTCACATATTCTGTTTAATATTTTTCAAGTACCATTATTAAGTTCAAGCAATTAATGTATTGGAAAGAAGTATAGGATAACTATACAAGCATATGAAGTGGACACAAATATTTATTATAATATGTTGAATATAAATGAGTTACAATGCATAAGCGGTTTAAACGTGGTAAAATTACATAATTTTTTAATAATATACAACTACTGTAATTTTGTATACCGGTAATTTGATTGTATTTAATTTACATCACCAATGCCTTTATTAAGAATATTTTCACTATTAATGTTTTTAACCTAATTCTACCCTTTAATTTTATTAATGTTTCTAAATTGATTATTGTAAATATAGATTTTAAATGTTTAGCTCATAGCATTTATTGTTTATATTGTACTATTTGCAGAGACAATACCTACTAGCAGAACATAATATGACAGGCCGAGGCAGAGGGTTTGATATTCACAACTAATGACACACCTATTTAAAGTGGACGCCAACTTCCCTATCTGGTCAGTTTGGCCTTAATGGGCTGACAGATTGTTACTTACTATCTTTTCCAAAATTATCCACCGATTAAACGTTGAAATCATATGATAAGGTTCACAAGTATGGGTGGCTCAGCGTAGGAACTCCCATCCGAATATAGTTTTGGCTTTTTTCTCCAAAATAGTATCCCACTCTCACTCCACGATAGTGCGGGTGCAGATCCTATAAATATAACCTTCATCATCTTACCATATTAGTTTTGTTAAATGCTGATAGCAAGGACTGTTTGTAAGATGAATTATTAAAAATCCTTAATATTAGAGTGAAATACTATAATTAACTTATTTTAGAAAGTAAAAATTCAAAACTTGAACTTACCTATTAAAAACCTTCCATCAAGCCATAACTTAAATTGCTTTCCTCTGCATTAAAATTACATGACAATGTTACTTATAAATATTATAAAAGGGCAAATGTATTTTTTCTTTAATTTTTGTCATCGTTTATTCAACAAAGCTTATGTGAGCACTACTTAACCAATTTTCGTCAACATCGTCAAAGGCAACGTCGAGGAAAGATGCTTTCAAAAGTGCTCTAGCACTCGTGTCTATAGTTGGCATTGGCGGTCATAAAGATATAATTGCATTCTGTCATTTTGTTTCATTCGTATAAGCCCCC
>CABFOV010002891.1:19668-33257 GCA_902141375.1 Timema poppense | reverse complement strand
TAAGCAATTTCCTGGCGTTTTATTTGTTAATTAAATTTTTACCGTAAATTGAAGTGTAAGAGAACGCGAATTTATTCCCTTTTTTTTTTTTAGTACTAAAAGTGTTTGGCCAAACAAAATTTTTTTTTTATATATGTGATTATCTTATTTTTCTACACACAGTTATATCATCAGTTCTTAACTATTTCAAGAACCTCATTACATTTTTAATATAATCTTTTTAAATCTAATAAAAATATATTTAGCTTTACTCGCATCTTATTCCAACCAAACTGAAGATCTGATAATATCTAGTTTTGAAGAACCGTTTAAGCGTTTTTGCAAACATGGAATGATTGATTTAAAATAACTGATTATATAAAAATAATCCTTAAGGATAGTTAGTCGTACGTAGACAACGGTGCTGGTCTCATCCGGTTTTAGGTCTATTGGGTGAATTGCAGCCAAGGGTACGGAGTCATTTTTAACCTAAACTGTATACCACTCTACTTCAAATCGAATGGGCATACATTTCCGATAAATATAAACTTATTAATCCTTGTCTTATTTAGTGTAAATATTTTAGAATATAAGAATGGTAGTAAAATACTGATTACAAAATCACACATAGTATATTTATTTAAATATAATTTTTATGATTACTTTATATCTTCTTATGACTTGATTACAATAAACTTAAATTTTACTTTAAACAAAACGAAAATTTGCAATCAGAATTCACGCAACGTAACGTAACCTAAAAACACAGACAAATAATTGGAACTCTTTTAAAACAAATTGTTAAATATAATGAAACCCAAGTACTTAGGCTGCAAGATTTAACTGGCAATAACGATGGTATAAGTTTGGAAAATTAAGAAAAGTATATAGTTGGAAAATGCAAGCTGCTGCTTGGTAATTAGGCTGTTGATGAATCGCCTGCTTTCATGTAATGTAAAACTAAGGATGAATATTTAAAAATAATACGATTTGTTCTCTTAGGAAGCTAAATCATTTTTAAACTATATGGTCCAAAAAGGGATTAGGCTACTGTGGCGAGGAAAAGGTAACATAATTATGAGTTACATACCCACTTCTCATTTTAACTCAGTGTTAGTATAATAAAGTCTCGTAGATTACGTCAAGCAGGACATGCAGTGCAAATGGGAGAATTTTCAACCGTGTTCATGGTGTTGACAGGATAAGGGGTAGGTTAACCCAATGGGAAGAGGATATTGGGGAGACCTGTATGCAGATGGAAGGATAATATTAGAATGGATCTAAATTATTTAGAGTAAAATGAGTTAGACTGGCTAGAGCTTGCTCAAGATAGAAATAGGCGGCATACTTTTGTAAGTGGAGCAATTAACTTTCGATTTCCTAATGCCATAGCGTAAGTAAATAGACCGCAAATACCTTCAATATAAGTGTTTTTAGATGGAGAAAATAAATTATAACAAGAGTCTGCGAAATTATAGAGTTCACAAGACGGGTAAAATTTTTTACCAAAGAAAGCGTATGCATACCATAAATAAACAAATTAGGTACTAACATTTTTAGTGTTATAGCATCCATAGAATAACACAAGGTTAACATATAGGTTAAGATACGTTAGGTGAACATTAAGTAAACGTTATATTGATCGTGATCACACTATTAGCTACTTTACTAAATATACTTTATCATAAGTACGCGCCATTTACCATGAAAGGTGGCCAAATACCTCTCTATAACCCTATGGAATAGCTTATAAAACATAGAGATGAGTTGAGAGTCTTCGTCTATGTTAGCTTGATGGATAAACAAACCATCCATTTGGATCAAATTTTTTATTGATATTAAAAGTGGTGAGCTTTTACGGTTGCTATCTCTGAGTATGCATGCCCTCGTATTTATTTTAAGAAGATTTAAAATTATTTTAGAATATTTTAAAATAGTCACATCTGAATAGCAAATATAATCTAAAGTTGGTTTTAAAATCTTAAATATTTTATTTTCAGAAAGCTAGGACATTTCTCGCTGAACACATGGCCTAACTGAAGATCAAAGAGAAATATTCAGATGAGTAATCGTGTAGGATTCCGTTTAGACATGAATTCCGCCAGCCTTAAAGGATTTTAGGGGAAGGCCATTGTTATCATACAGCACCATACAATTTTTATTTTATAGTATTTCACCGTAAAATGAAGCATTTAATCTTTTCATTCCATTGTATATTTTAAATTCTTGTTTTTCTTACTCGTATCTTTTTATTTAAACATCAAAGGAGGCCATTACATATGATATACATTATACAAAATATAAAATTTGTAGCTCTAAAAACATGAGAAGTTTTGCATGGATAAAATTATACTTTTTTGGGTCGCTCTTTTGGGATCAAGTATATTCTAAGCTTACATTTAAAAAAACATATTTTGTACAAGCTTGTCAATATTTTATAATAAAGAGCATCTTGTCCCACTCAAATAACCAATTTCATCATCATACAAAAGTTTAAAAATAGTCATGTTTATACTAATTGAAACTATTTTGAAATATAAGCTACATAACATAAGCCCAGATGTATGTAATCATATTGAAAATAAATGTATCTGATTTATTTGTGATCATTTAGGCTATGTAAATAAGGCTTTAAAATAATGATAGTGTTATTTTAATTTCTTTTTCTACAACTATAACATTTTACAGATCGATATTCATATATATAATCATATTTTCTGCAACTATACCTTTTGACATATCAATATTCATTCTTCTAATCATACTTTTTGCAACTATAACATTTAACATTATAATATTCACTCTTCTAATCATGATTTCTGCAACTATAACTTTTACCATACTAATACTCATTCTTTTAATTTTACTTTATAAAACACCTTTTTACATATCAATATTTACTGTTCTTATTATATTTTCTGCAATTATACCTTTTCACATATTAATATTCATTCTTTTAATTATAATTTATGCAACACTAATATTCATTCTTCTAATTATACTTTGTGCAACTTTACCATTTGACATATTAATATTAATACTTATTGGCCTATTCATACTTGATGCAAATATAAGTGTTTACAGATCACCTCAATGGTGATAAATTAACAAAACCCAAAATTTAATTTGGTCAATCGCGAAAGAAAGATCTTTCCTTTTTTAATTTTAAACATATCTTCCCATAGTGACTTTAATTTATTATTATTATTAATATTATTAGTATTTTGTAAAAATAACAGCTAGTTTATTCCTAAAAATTGTATTTTGATATGATTATTGAAATTTAATAAATATTAATTTAATTAATATCACATTTAGGGCTAATATTTGTTTCCGAAAACTAATTACTTTATGATTACATTTTTAAAGGGCAATAATTGTTATAAAATATTATTGTTTATTGAACTATTAAGTTTCAGTTTGTAGCCCATTTAATAGTTAATTATATTTTGGATAAAATATTAAATATGGATGATTAAATAAAATAAAAATTCAGAAATAACTTTATAATTGAGGGTTTTGGAGGAGTTATGCTAAGCTATTTCCATTAATTATCTATGTTTATTGCACGTGACAAATGAAAGGCAATATAATATATTGAACATTTAATTATATATATATTTAATATCAAATTCATTTTACCAAATATATATTCTATACACATTTTCAAATAATTTTAAAGCCATCAAATATTATTCAAATAAAAAAAAGATTTTATACTATGGATTTAGACAATAAACGGTGCAAAGTTTCAAATAGCTGGAGATAGAGAAAAAAAAAGAGAGTGAAACCCCCTTACCCCCGCCCCCCTAAACATTTCAATAGCTTTAACAATGAATAAATATGGTAAAGTTATATTTTTATTCCCAAGTGAGACTGGCGATGAATATGAAATATAGTCTTCTATACTAAAGAATGGCGCACCAAAAAACTTGATACTATTTTCCACAGTCACTCACTCCATCCTCTCTTTTTTCTTCAAGAAACAGTAAAATATTAAATTAAAAAACTCAAGTAAATGAAAGTATATCTTTCTTTAAAGTTTCAGAGTAAAATTTTTTTGTCTTTAATTCAATGAAAAAATAAAGCATACGTTGTACTTTCCTAAAGTTATCTCGTCCTATGTCGTACAATAGTTAATAAACTTGATACAAGTCTTCTGATTTGCATCTTGCTAATCAAATTATATTAGTGGCTTATGAAAGCTTTAAAAAAGTGTTGATTCTTAAGTAAGGATCAAAATGTGATCCAATAGAAACACATGGTGTCACTTTAAGCTGACAATAGCAATATCCTTTAAATAGAAGTTATGAATGCAATTTTCAACTCTTATAGCATAAACGATTTTTCAGATTGCTTTGATCTGAATATCTTTAAGAGACAAAAGCAATAATATTTTAATTTTAAATATGAGTTATGAATGCAATTTTAAATCCATTAAATAAGTGATTTTGCAAATAGCTTTGATCTGTTTAACTTTTATTATTATTATCATTATTATTAATATCATCATCATCATATGGCTTCTTATAATACAAAATTTTATTTTTTCACAATAGCCCTTATAAAAGGTTAGCCCTTTAAACCGTTGTCTCCATAGCGCCAATTTTATATTTGTCGAATTTGACTTTTATCACAAAAGAAAATCTAAACTCAGAGAGTTATTTAAGTATCTCTCTAGTAATAAATTTATCCTGTGGATGTTGTGCCTTTAATATTTAAATTTACAATATTTTAATTTATATTTGCATATTGTTACTGCTTTTGAAATGTTTATGCTCTACTATTCTTTACTTATTTGTTATAGCTGCTAGCTTTCATTTTTATCATTAATATTTACTATTTTTTCGTAACTATTCAACAGTATATATCTATCATTATCTATCTATTATTGTTTCTTTTATTTTCTCATGTAATTATATGTATTTGTAAGCTACTTGTGTACTTTCAGTGCAGACCTGTAATAGGACTGTTGTGCCAGTACTATAATAAAGGAAATTGAAATTGAAATTATTACAATCATATATAAAAAAGTATGCATATGTATTGAAAATCAAATTGTGAGGTGTGGTGAACTTTTAAAATCCTTGTAATCAGTTTTCAAGTTATAACTTTTCCAGCTGTATATCTTTCTGATTCTGTTTTTTTTTATAGCAGTTTTTATTCACCCCCCCTGGTCATAATTTTCTATCTGGGAAATTTTGCAATGTTGTAAGTGTCACTTTCAGTTGAGGTACAATCAGTAACCTTAGCAAGATATAGGGTAGGCCCTTTGAGAGTAGTATGAGGCAGGTTGTAGTTTTTTTTTAGGGTATGGGGTTGGAGTAGAGGATGCAGGCGCAAACACTAGCTATCGGCTGGACTTCGTGCCACCTATTCTACTATATGAATTATGAAGAGTTCCGAGTTTGCAATTTCTTTCTCTTCTTCTCTCCACACCTTGAATCCGCCTCTTATGCCCCTCTTACATATAGGTACAAAATTGGGTTATAATGTTTTCAATCTTCTCCCACATTCTCTGAAAGAAAGTTTAGGAGTCCAAATTTATTAAAAAAAAAAAGCAGTAGAGGAGGAATGAAGACGTATTGTTAGATAAAACAAGGTTCTAAATTATAAGTACTAAGATAACACCTTATTTACTATTGTATTATGAATAGTTTGAATACTCGCAAAGTCTAATTTATTTTTTAAAAGGAATAATACTTAACATTTTTTATTTGAAATAATTGATGTCAAATAGTAATTTATGTTTTACAATATTTAAATATGTACCTAAAATTAAGAAAATTAACATAAAAATAACGTAACAACTCAAATTTTGTGTTCTAAAATTATTTAACAACGTTGTTTAAAAACACAAGTGTTTATCTAAAAGTGTAGAAAAAAAAATCTAATATTAAAATTAATATAAGTGAATGTTACATTTTTTTTATTTACCAGATATTATATATGGTTGTAGGACGTGGGATCTTACCTTACATGATGAAACCAATTAGAGTGCTCGAAAACAAAGCGCTTAAGATTATATTGGTTCCAAAAGGGATTAGATTACTGGGGAGTGGAGGAGGTTACATAATGATGAGTTAATTACCATGTACTCATGAGTTGTTAGGATAGTCAAATAATCGAACTCACCTCATGTATATTTTGGGAATAATCACTAAGATCAATTGGGGATTAAATATGGAAGAGTGGTAAGGGAGGGTGGGTGGAGCAAGCCCCCATCTAGCACACCTCTACTATAAACTGCTTACCAAAACCTCGAATTTATCGACCCCGACCACAGACATCGAATTCCATAAATTACACTCTCTCTAGGAAACCCAGGCAGCCGGCTGCTTCCCCTCCCCCTACCTAAACCTCCAAGACCTGACTGAACCGAGAGAAGCTCCGAAGCGAAAAAAAAGAAGCTTTAAAATGGGATTTATTTGACGCCTTCCTTTAGGTAGTCAACTAAAGAACGAGAAAATGTATGGCCGAGAGAATCACTCTTTTCTTGTGGTTTTTCAAGTTAACTGGCAAAACCTTCTCCGTGCCCGAAATTCAAGAACGTGTTAAAAGAAAATCACATCATGAGAGAACTGAAAGGGGGTGGAGGTGCTACCTATTTTACTGGTGTCCTTTATTTTTCATCATCAAATAGGTATAAAAGATTTTTTTTTTTTAGTAAAGGAACAATAGTGGTTGGAGGGAAGGAGATTTAGACTTAATTTTTATCTTCTAAGCCCTATTCTTCCCCTCAAACGTGTTCGGAAATTTTTCTTGGAGGAGTTTTGGAGAAGGTTGGAGGGTGGTATTGACGGTGTGATGAGAATGATGTTGAGGGAGAAATGGGCTCTTGTACTCGTGGCTAAGGGTTTTAGGTATGAAGGGTGGTGAAGGGGAGCGAGTGTCGGTGGTAAATGTAGAAGGAGAATTGTGGTTGGGTGGCCACCTCGGACCGTAGGGCCATGTTTAACACTACACCCTTCCTTCTCCGAACCAACTCACAACATATGTCCATCCCAGTTTCCTTCTCTTTTCAACCCCCTTCTTTTAAAAAAAAAAAATTCTTGGTCCTCGTGCTTACCATCCTCCCCCCCGTCAAGCTTTTCTTCTAACCAAACTTTAGTAGCTGAAGTTTCGATCGTTAGGAAGTTGTGTCATAGTATGAAACTTCACGTCTTTTTTTTATTTTATTTTCAAACAAGCTAGCCCTTCCCCATATAAAACAACAACGTGTGTTTCTTTAGATGACCCTTACTAAAAGTAATAATCGTAATCTTATAGGGTGGCGAAATTTTCTATTTTCTTTTCTTTTTATACTCATTATTTCAAACTTTCCACCAAGACTTCTTATCGACATTTGTTTTGTAGAGGAAGAATTCGAGAGTATGAGGCGTATTATATATTCGACTAATTATGTTATATTAAAATTTTACATATAATTTTTTTAGTTTTCATTTCACAAATTTTAAAATGTATTTTAATAAGAATTAATGTAACAAAAACCTGGATAATTACTACTTATGGTCCGAATGAATCAACGAGTGAAACTAAAAATTTCGCTACGTTGCCTTATATCCTTTCCTTTCAAAGAAAATAGCGTCGCATAAAATATAGCTTCATTTCATTGAAATCAAATATCTACTATGCTGAAGATGAAAGATAGTGGTGAAACTCCTATGTTCACATCAAATGCTGGACAGAAAAAAAAGGTAAACAAAGTTCTTCTCCACACGATTTAATATTCAGTGTCTCTCTTCTTTGTATTCTTATTCTTCCATTCTCTTTTTGGTAACATTCTTTCAAAGCCGTCCACAGCATTTTTTTTCCTATTCTCTTTATACATATATCTTTTCCTTCTCCTTTCCCACCCCTAATTTCCTTTGTTTTTTTTTTCCTAACTCTTGTTTATTTTAAAACATTTAACCTCTATCTATGTGTCTTCCTTTATCGATCTCTCTTTTCCAGTACTTATAATCCTACACCTAATGACTATCTTTTAGTGAACTTTCTTTGTGTCTTCGCACTTATATATGTTAAAATCCTATACTGTAAATTGAGTGGGAGAAAATCTCCAAGCCATTCATGAGCTATGTCATTGTAAATAGATACACCATACTACCTTATCCGCTTCATCTTTATGAACCCTTTCTAGAATATAAAAATATACGTGCAATAAACATAGATAATTACTGAAAATAGCTTCGAATAACTCTTCCAAAACCCTCAATTATAAAGTTATTTCTGGATTTTTATTTTATTTACTCATCCATTATTAATTTTTTGACTAATATATAATTAACTATTAAATGGGCTACAAACTGAAACTTATTGGTCCAATAAACAATAATATTGTATAGCAATTGTTGCCTTTAAAATATGTATTCATAAAAAATTAGTTTTCGTGAACAAATATTAGCCCTAAATGTGATATTCATTACATTAATATATATTAAATTTATATATTTGGCAGATTGAATTAAAACCTAAATTTCGTCAGTTATATATATATAGCTAACTGAAGAAATATATATAACTGACGAAACTTAGGTTTTAATTCAAATTGCCAAATCGTCACAGTCTACCTAGTCATCACAGTTAATAAGCAAAAATACTTGATTCCTTCAAACTACGATTTGTTTGTTAATCAAGTGAATTATTGGTAGTTTAATTTAGTCACCGTGTCTCACTAACCGTTCAGGATGTACACAAATTAACTAAAAATGACGAAAATATGTTAGAGATGAGGAAGTTTGGTCTCATTGATGCTAAGGGAGAGTGAAAAACTCTTTTGGAAAATATTCCTCAGTACTTATGAGTGAGATTCGAATCACAATATATCCTTCAGCACCTATTTATTATATGGTTAAAGTGACGCCTTAGGCCTTAGAACATTGGACCACCTTAGGAGATAGGATTTTTATATGTATTGTAATAACACCTCTCTTCATACAAGTTAAATTGGTTTGGTTCCAGATGAGGGATAAATTATATGATGTGCGATTTATTTTGAACATAATAGAATTGCGGACTTACTTTTTACTTTCTCGTATATAAATAAAATATTGTGATTATGATTAAAATCTACTTCTAGATTAAGATAAATCTTTACCTTGTATGTTAAAATGAACACAATGAATAGTATGACAAAATTGCACAAAATGTTTCATGTGCATTATGGTTTCAAAGATGTTTAAAAAAAAAGGTTTTAAGTAAACTACCCCCAAGTGTATTTTACTCATAAATGCAAACAAATAATCCATTTAATCACAATTATCAACTATTAAATAAATATGTTTAACCAAACTGTTCAAATATATCCAAACAAATTCATGTTTTCAAAAATGAATTTTTTGTAAGCTACCCTAAAATTATTTGTTACTATCTGTATATTTTTCATTTACTATCGCTTATACTACCCCAGATACCCATTGTAAATTCAACATTTGTGGTCAATTTAAAAAAAAATTCTAATTTACTTCGATTTGTTCTTAGTAAATAAATAAATAAAAATTATTGATAATGTAAGATAATCTCTCTATACCAATTTTAAGCCAAACCGATAGAGCTGTTTTGAAACAAATTAAATTTTACAAAAATCAGTCATAAGTTAGGTAACTCCAATTAAATAATTTTTCAGAAAAAAATTCTATATACAAATTTATAATAAAATTAAATTAACAAATACCCATTTCGAACTCAATCACTAAAGATATTTTTAAATATTCAAATTAAAAATAACATAGTAATCATTAAATTATTCATAATCGAGCTATCCTCCTAAAACAAGTATATAAGCGATAGTGAAAGGGCCTACCAGTTTTACCGGGAAAGGTATTTTCACACACCTTCCAGGGTTCTGTCACATGCCACAATAAACATGGAACCGATGAATTCACTTTCACTTAGAAGAAAGTTGTGCTATGGATTTTTATCGTTCAAGAAATTTACCTTAGCTGGGTTTGAACCCACAAACATTGGGCCGTGAGAAGAGAACTGTACACCAAGACCACAAAGGTGGATGCGAAGAAAGTTTTCCACTTTATAACGACAGCATTTTTATGATTAACAAGTTATACTGATTTATATTGAAATTGGTTTTCATCGAAATCCGTACAAATAATAAGTTCTTGGTTATTTTAGTTCATTTATCTTCCATATTTAGCATAAACTCAAAACAGCGATGTTATCGATACTCTTGTTAACAACAATGTATCACGATACTCGTCCAACGAAGGGCGCCAAACCAGGATAACCGTGTACAAAGGCTCGACGCTTTGGTGTCCGATAGTTCAGTGGATGTGGAGACGTGGGTATTTCAAAAGGGGGCTAACCACTAACTGCAGGGAAGGGTTGGGTGGTGGGGGAGGGTCATCGAGGGACTTGGGTTAGAGTTTCGGTTGAGAGGGCTGTGCAGAAGGGGTGTATTGAAACCTTTTATAAACGTTAGGTGACGCCACAGGGAGTCCGATAGAAAAGAGGGGGGGAGGGGGGAGGGGTTGGGAAGAGGTTTAATTGTGAGTACGTGTGTGGTTGTGTGTGTGTTTGTATGTTTGTGGATAAGCTAGGATCGCTAGGCAAAACATCATAGTGTACCGTTGATTTTGATCGTCTAAGAGGCGAGAGGGAATGAAATGTATAGTAGATCCTTCAATGTACCCCTCCAGAAGAAACCAGAATGTTTTGTTCTATACGTGCACCTATTATATATTAATCTCTAACACTCAGATACACTTTTAATCATATAAAAAGAAAATAATATCGTATTTGGTTTAACGGAGATAAGTTTTAAAGTTCAAACGTATTCACTTGAAATCATACAAACATTAAAACTTACCAGTTGAACCATTAGTTTCGGTCAAATGTTTTAGAAATGTTTATTTGTTTTGACAAAATTTGAATCTTTTCTCTGTTTGGTTTAAAAATAATGAGGTCATATCAGATTTGAAAACTAATATAATCTTGAAGCCTCAAACTTTATATAGTGAAATGAAATTATATCTATCTACACTTGCCTATTGAACAGCGATGTCGGGTCAAATATTGTAAAGATTTTAATTAGATGTTATTACTTTGGAATAAATTTTTAAATTTTTGAACCTGACTGTATTATGTTGAATTTCATTAAATTTAGCTCATATACCATATTAGATCTAGTATGTATTTTATTTTATAAAATGCTGCCACTAGTATAGAAAGATGAAGCAAATAAATTAAGAATTTTATTAACTATCTAGTGACCTTTGCTGAAGACCCATAAAAAGATATTAATAATCATAAGGTTTATTATCAGAGCTACATGCATTGAAATAACTCTTCCAGGAAGATGTGCGAGTGTATTAAAAATATATAAATAAATAAAACATTAATAAACAAACCATGCGAAATGTAATATGAAATCATGTAATGGTCGTATGTTCAAATTATTGACTAGCAAAATTAAAACATATTTTGTTAAGCTTGAATTATTAGGGAATTCGACTTCCATCCAACCATCCAAAGATTTATTTTATAATTGTTGCACAAATTACTATAATATGAGTTTGGGTTGTTCATGATAGCTGTATATTAATGCAATTGTTAGGGATTATGTAACGGTTTAATAAATTTTGGTTTTATAGAATAAAAATATGTTTAGACCAATATTTGTAGCACGCTTATATTCATCCGAGTAGTATACTAACATAAATTTTCCTAGGTAAACGTTTTTGATAATGCAGGTCAAGTGTGTATTTTAATTACAGCGATGGTTTTGACGTTTTGTGACTTCTATGAAAATATACATCTAAGACCTTTTAGAGACCTAATCTAACTTTTACATTATATAGTGAGCCCTATCTTAATAGTGTCCAAAAACTACCCGAATTAACTTAAATTATATAAACTACATATATTTTGGTTTCGATATTGATAATTGTTAAACTTTAGTATGATAATCCTAAAATTAAAATCAATATCTAAATTTAAAAGAATAACTAAACTAGCTTTGGTAAAAATAAAATAATAGCTGTTGAAATAAATTATGATTTTCTGAAAGATTTTCTTCGTCTTTGAATAATTTTGAAAATTAAATTTTTGCTGTCATTCATAGATGCACAAATTTTCATTTAAAAGATAATATATAACATTTATTTATGTATAACTTGAATAATCGCTGTCGCAAACAAACTACCGGTTTATATTTAAAATTATTATATTTTGTGATATATAAATAATAATATTTAGCAACGAGTCTTACTACCCGTTCGGGTTATACGCTTTAAGTACTAATTACTCTAATGGATATGGAATTTGGAAGGTTGAATTAGACGAAGTGAACCCGCATTTGCATGGAGGAAGAGTGGAAAACCATTTAGGGAAAACCACCCTCAGTTCACCAAACCGAGATTCGAACCTCGATCTCCCCGTCCTCAGCAGTCGAGCTCAACACGACAAGCACGTTAGCCAACTACGCCACCGAGGCGGTTGTGTGATATATAAAAAATAAGATACAAGCTGTTAAGAGTATTTGGGGATATTATAATTTTATTGTCTCATGAGGGTAGCATAAGTTTTTGATACAACGATATTAAGTCATTTTATAAAACATTCTAAACTTGAAAAATGTAAGGAGCAGTTATAATACTGTATTTCAGTTCAATACATTAACTGTGTTCTCGAACGACGACCTTGGTAAGCTTGTTTGTTTATTTTATAGTGATCTTTATTTTCTCACTGTCTAACTTATCATTCAATATTTTTATATTTCCTAATTCGTTTTGATAGTCTCCAATTTAATTTTATAGTGCCATGAATATGGTACGTATGTACCGAAACATGTGGGCCAAAGTTTAATCGGCTTCTAAACGCCGATACTTGCCCAAGGAGTAATGGGACTCAAATCAAGTTTAAGACTTCATTTCTTCATTTAAACACTGAACATTTTTTAATACCTTGTGGCGTTTTAAGCCTCATGTCATATTATTTATATTTCCTGTAAAACAATACTTTTACATGTTTACTCCATTTAAACTAGCCCTCTTCAGTGTTTGAATTTTGATAGTATGTTGTCCTAAATTCATTTATGATATTAATTATTTTAATATGTTTTCATGTATTTATTTTTCTGAATGATTTGACTTGATAATTATGTTATGTCATTAATATTTTTAATCATATTATTTCTATCTCATATATTTTAATGCTTATCGAAAGCTCAGCTTGAATTGTTTATCAATATTAAATATATATAATTTTAACTTGTTAATTAATTTTAATTTATTTAATTTCTTTAGTATACTATCCTTTCACCTTTCTATTATAACCTTAGATTTTTTCGAAGTCTTAACCAGTATTGTAACGATATTAGATTCGCAATTATTTTTTTAAACTTGCGAGTATGATACTTGATACGGCTATAGCCATAACTAGTGATACTTTCCATGTTGTACGAGCGTTCGCTCACTTCTACTCCTATATGAGGCTTTAAAATCATAGTTATTATTATTATTATTAGCACCGCGTCTTACTACCCGTTCGGGTTATACGCACTTACGCTAATGTGAAATGGTAGGGTGATTGTGAGATGAAATGGAGGACCTACAGTTTAACGTGGGATCCGAACCACGGTGGAGGCCTGGCATTCC
>CABFOV010002891.1:1370-13531 GCA_902141375.1 Timema poppense | reverse complement strand
TATATATATATATATATATATCGCAGTTCTGTAAACAATTTGACATTGTTCTTGTATATATTAAGTATAGTATTGGCCCAAGACTAGAGACTTGTGGTACTCCAATATTTATACCCAATTATTCATTTCTATATTATTTATTTTAACAATTGTTATTATATTTGTTAAGTAATCTTAAAACCATTCATTAATTACCTCTAATATTAGTTTTATAAAGTGATTATAGTAAAATATATTTATCTAACGTATCAAACGCGTTTGACATGTCTATAAATTCTATAGCTATGTGTTTGTTTTCGTTTAATTTCTCTAGCATTTGATTGGTAAAAATGTGTAAGAGTATGTACCTTGAATTTTTTGGAATCCGTATTGTCTTTGGTCGATTATTTTATATTTGTTTAAATAGTTAATCAAGTAGTTGGCAATGTATCCCATTATTTCGTCTAAAGCTGGTAGATTTTGCTATAGGTCTGTAATTTCCATAATCTAAATGCTTCCCTTTTTTATAAATTGGTCTAATAATTGGGAGATTTTAAGTTTTTGGGGCATTACACTCTGTTGTATACTTAAATTAATTAGTTTTGTTATCAACGGGGTAATTTGGCTGTTGATAGTTTTCAAATCTTTAATTCCGATTTTATCTATTCCCTGGATTTTATTTATATCTAATTTATCAATAATGTATTTTATTTTGGTACATGTAGCCTTAGGTATAAACATACTTTAAATTTGGTAATCGTTTCGATCGTTCATTTTGCCTAGTTGCATATTGCAAGTATTTTTTAGTTGTGTGACCTAGTTTTTAAATATTTCACAAACATTATTTGCAATATTTTCAATTATCTCGATTTTGCCTAAATGTGTATTTATTACTTCATCAATTATAATTTTACATTATCTACCCAGAATTTCATTTATTTTATACTATGTTTTCTTAATATTACTACTCACTTTGTTTGGTTCAGTTGGATAACATAATTAATTTTTCCTAAAAATTAATTTATTGACAAGGTTTTTTTTTCTTTGGTACTTTATTTTACAGGCATTTGCAAATAGGCAAGTTTTCCACTTCCTAAATAATTTATCTCTGTGACGCATTTCTCCCAGCAAATCTGGTGTTATTCATGTCTTTTGTATGTGTTTTCCAACAGGATTATATTTATATCTGGAGATATCATATATGCCATTAAATATTTCAGCAACGTTTGCATATAATGATTCCACATTTCTTGATTTTGTAGCTCATCCCAATTGAGGTTTTCAAGTTTAATTTTAACTAAATTCTCACAAGTTTATCCAATAAAATAGAACTATTATTAGTTTTACTATAAAAATAATTATTTTTGTTGGATTCAATTTCTAATGCTGCTATATAATGATAAGTAATTTTAGTCTTTATTATAGTGCTTGTTATTTTATGTTTGTTAGAACATATACGTGATCCAGGCACAATTTAACCATCCCACTTTCCAATATTTCGTAACTTTATTAATTGTACATTATAAGCCATGAGAAGCAAGCATATCGTTGTAACTTTCTATTGTGATGTCATTTGCATCTAATATGTTTACCAAAACTATCTGTTCAATTATTGAAACTAATTTAATTATATCTCTAATATCCTGTATTAAAGTGTACTAATCCCACTTTGGTGATCTGTAGATACCTACTACATTCACTTTGGAGCTATCACTTAACTTAATTTTAATTAATTTATATTCGCAAAATCTATTTTTATTTTCTAATATGGTTGTCTCAAGGCTATTTCTAAAGTACATGATTATACCTTCCCCATAGCTATTGAGCCTATTGCCAAAGCATTTATTATAACCTTCAATATTATATTTAATAACCTGCATATCATCTAATTTTATTTCTGTAAGCACTATAATGTCTATATTGCCAAAACATTTCTCAGTAAAGTAATAAGTTTATCAAAATGGTTGTTTATGAACCTTATATTAGGGTGAATAATATAAAGATTATTCTTATTCTGTACCTTGTACGCGTATTAGTAGTATTATTAGTAGTAGTATTAGAGTAAGTGTAAAATATAGTATATTCAAATGAAGTTTTTCAAATATATAAATAAGTTATTTTGACTGGCTGAGACCCAAAGTAGCTACATGAAACATGTAGCTTGTATTTAGTAATTAAAGAATACAATTTGAGACTAGGCTTAGGCAGAGAACATTTTATAAGTTATATTTTTTAATGTGACTAAAATGGGTTTAAAATCTTTTCTTAAGGAACATGTCCAAAATTGAAGCTTGGTGAATGGTGGGAAAACATATATAAAAAAGATCACCCTTAACATATCTTCTCAGAATATAGTCCTTGAACTTCATGTCACGAGCAATTCACCATATCACAAGATTGTTACTAAAATCAATTCGTATACGGATTCGAGTTTTTATTTTTCAGTAAGTTACTTATAATCTTAAATAGGTACTCTAAAAGAAAATCCAGCAAATACACAAAACTGTAATTAGATGTATGCACTTTATATATATAATCTCAGATGGTGGTGTTCTTACACTCATGTCAAGCAGAACACAAACTGAACGTATACATTCTACAGACTAAACCATCCCAGCCTTACTCTCACAACTCTACCCCGGTGTCTAGTTTATTAACGCTTGAGGTCAACCCTAGCCTCTCCCTTCTGACAACCCCTTCATCCTCCCCCTACGACAACTTCTGTAGTCACACGTCACGCAGCGGTGACAAGGTGTCGTATCGCGCTATGATCGTGTTTGTATGAGTGCATGTGTGTGCGAGTGTATGTGTGTGTGTGTGTGTGTGTGTGTGTGTGCGTACTGTCACAAACCCTCCACGGGACATCATACAAACAAAACACATGCGAGCACGTCGTGTGTATACTAAACGCCGCGCTAACGTTGTCTCGCCGACAAGACGGGTTGACTACTGGTACAAGGTTGAGGAATGTTAATAACAGGGTTGACCACTACTTTATTTACGATAAGTTCCCTGTTTTAACTTTCTCATATTATTATATATGATTGGAGTTGTGAAAATTTTCGACCATTATATTTTGATTAATATTTTTATTATTATTATTATTATTATTATTATTATTATTATTATTATTAGCACCGCGTCTTACTACCCATTCGGGTTATACGCACTTACGCTAATGTGTAATGGTAGGGTGATTGTGAGATGAAATGAAGGACCTACAGTTTAACGTGGGATCCGAACCACGGTGGAGGCCTGGCATTCCCCACATACACAATATGTCTTGTCAGAGGTGAAGGAGGGGTTTGGTAATCAGATAAATCTGTGCCGGGACCGGGGATTGAACCCCGGCCGCCAGCATAGAAGTCTGACACCTTACCCCTAGACCACCAGGTCACCCTAATAATATTTTTAAAATGTCTCAACCCATATGATTTAGAATGACAGTCTAGTAAGTTTTACAAAATATTTATCAATTTTTGGAAAATAAGAATTTATCAAATTTGCTAAAGCGATTTTGTTCGAAATGCGTATCTGGGGACTATTTTGCATGGTATATATGATAAAAATAAATGTAACTTATGTAAATTTAAAATAAATATATTATCTTAAGAATAGTTTACTTATGAGATTTTTATAAAAATCAAAGTAGTTTGAAAATATAATAATTTGTTTTTATTCTAAATCGGTATCTGTGAATGGTTTTCATAACAAATACGAATTTACAAAAATAAAAAATTTCGGCGTCACTTAAATTTATTTTTTCATAAATTGAAATTATTTAAAGTGACTTAAACATGTTTAGAAATTATATATGAGGAGTTATAACAAAGATTAACAAGATTATACTTTGACAGTTTTGATAAAATCTTAATTAAGAGTAGTTTAATAAAAAAATATTTTGAAAATGTTGTCCTAAGATATAATTGGCAATGTTAGAATGGGTTTATTACTATGTTGTGCTATTAATTTTCATAGGAAAATCCCTTTTGTTTGTACATTTTATAGAACTAAATCATATTCAATTAAGGGGGAAACTTTAACTTGATTACGGAAAATAAACCAAAACTGCAAAGCCAAAGGTCCCAGATTTGAGTGACATGTATAGGTTGTAATTTTCACTTATTTGAATTTTATAGAAGAGTTTGTATGAATTAATAAACCTGACTAGTGTTAAGTCATATCATCGTTTTTCAGGAAGGAATGATTTGATGATATTGATGAGAAAATGAAATCCATATATATATATTGGGGATTATAGGATAGGATAACCTATATATTTGAATCAGCGTCTTTAGTTATTCAGTTCATTTTCTCTTCTATGAAAAGGCCCATTATTTAAATTTGAAAATACTTAAGCTATTTGGTAGACTTTATTTTCTTGTGAACCCTTAGGTAGAGAAATTATTGTGATCCCCAACAAAATTTTATTTGAGTTTTAGATTGATATTGGCTTTTTAAAACCCACCAAGCCAGAAAAAAGGTTTGGTATTTTTTCCGTGATGCTACTTGTTTATATGTATGTATCTCAGCCTGGAGATGAAACCAATTTACCGATTGGAACACAATTTTGTTTTTAGGATTTGGGGATAAAACATCGTATTAGGATTTTCTTAAGGTTACCTAAAGTGTTTTTTTGGAATGATATATTTGACCCTGAAAAAATAACAGTTTATTAAAAGGTGGCATGATGTATAATCAATTTTATAGAAATTTCCTTGGGGGATTTTAGTTAAAATTTTTATCGATACAGTGTTTAAAACTACAAAAAATATGGTGAATATCGTTTTCCTGGGAAAATGACAAAAAGGGTACATTACATTAGCGAATATCTCCAACGTTGATCATATCTCCGCAACTCTTCGAGATACAAAATAGCTTATCATCTTAAAGTTGTAGGTCTATTAATAATTATAAAACCTCTATTCAAAATTTATTTTGATAAAACATATATTCTGAGCTAAACTCAAATTAATCAAGGTCTTTAAATGGGTGGAATGATTTTTATTCTCTTTGGTAGAAGGTTATAATAATATTTTATCAATGTTATGTAACAATATATTATATAATTTATATTCTTTGGTAGAATGTGATTCTCTTAATATAATTATGTTACTGCAACTATGTATATTAATTTGTTTCATATATCTTACGAGGTTTAAGTAAAAATCTCAATTTTGAGGGGAATGAACGAGAAAGTCTGTGTGGTGCGTGTCAATTATTTAAGTTATTAAATTGTATCTTAAATGGTCTATGATCACCTGATTTTTCAGATATGTATTAAGATTATAATATATAGGCTTTAACTATAGTATAAGTAGTATATTTAATGTACACTTTCTATAAATACAGTGCAATAATTAAACACGACTTACATATACTCAAATAGCCTGGAATATAACATCACCCCCAACGGCACACAAGAATGCTAAATGCCAAGCTAATCCATTTTGATTTCTGGATGATGGTTAGTCGTAATTTGAAACCTGGATTAGCGAAATGAAGGTTATTTTCCTTAATAGTGTACCACTTTAAATGTATGCTAATGTTGGTACATTTCTTCTTATGTCTAACTTGACCATCCATAACCCCATTGTGTAATTAAATGGGTATACGAGTAAATTGGACGCCGTAAAAGAAAATAGAAAAAAAAAAGGGTGGGGCTCTGGGAAAAAATAGGTTCATCCCCTCCATCCCTTTTCAGTACGGGAAATCTACGTTCATTTACATGATATGGATGATGAAAACATAATTTATAGAAAACTTTCCCAAATTTGCATCGAGGCTGAGATCCAAAACACATAGGCTATATCACCTCTGTACATCCGATAGGATTCAAACACCGATCTAACAATCACAACTATACAATTTATTCATAGTTGACAAAATAATCTGATTTAAAATAAAAAATTAAACCATTTGTAAATTAGATGTTAATAATTAATTTAAATTGTTTGTTCAGTAATGAGCAATTAAAATTAAACCAGTTAAAGTTTATGAAACCACTACAGACTAAACTTTCCGATTTCAAGCGAAGTTATTAATTAATCAAAACTCTGAATTCTTAACAACATTAACTAATTAAAATATATATTTATATGAAATGCGACAGTGTTTTGAGTAAATAGTAACTTCTCAATATCGGAAGATTTATAAACTTAAAGTATTTAATAATTTTCTACTTATTTATGATCTATGATATTAAGAATTGAAAAATTGTACCAGATGAAATATAAATTATGTTCTTCATCTTGATAAATCGATACTTATACCACTTTCAGCATGTATCAAGAAAGCAAAGAGGACTGGAAAGAGAAATCTTAGAAACAGTTTAGTTGTACATCTATGAACGGGAAACTATGAAAGATCTTAATTTATAATAGCTATAAGATGTCAATTAATGTTTTATCATTTTCAATCATTTATTTATTACAAATTATGCTTATTAATTCAAAGTTATAAATTGTGCTATTAGACATGAGCCACACTGGTGGAAATAGTGTCTAGAGTGTCTGCATCACAATAAAAAGGATTTTTTGTCAATTGAAAAGTTATGATTCGATTCTATGCTTGGCACACTTTGAGTATATTTCTGCGTGAGATTATGTGCTCAATTTTACACGGAATTTATGTTCGTGGCTAATGGATAAGAAAGGTATATTTATAAAATTTCAACAGCATTTGCGTTAAATAAGAGTGGAAAACCAGTTATTAGAAGCAACCACTTAACTTAACTGGGATTGTAGATACGATTTATCCGTCAACAGAAATATAAATAAATGCAAAAAGGATTAATTAGAACATAGATAAGGCTTCCCTACATGTTTGATTAGTCATTCAAATCTAAGTATGTATACAGCATAATGATTAAAACACATTTAATTTTTAATCAAATATGACTGACGAATTACCATTAGCAGGGAACGAGTTTTGATTGGTTTAGTGGTAGACCATTAGCGCACTGAACCAAAGGTACCGGGTTCGATTATCGTGTGCGTGTGTTATTTTTCAAATAATTTCAAATACTCTAATTGTTATCTCCTCCATACAGACATCCCCGTAATAACAATGATTTTCAGACTGTGTGTCGATATATAATTATATATATAATTATATATATATATGCATAATATATATATATAAATCCAAAGGAACCCAATAATTAAAATTATATAAATATACATATAAAACTCTATTTCCTTCTAATTTAGGTTTGTATATTTCTATGAACAAATTAATCTTAATTGTCTTGTAGAATCATATACGTAATGACTTTTTAAACGCTTCTTGAATGACCTTAAACATATATATATATATTAAAATTTACATTGGCATACAATTTTCAAATGTGTTTAGTTTGTCTTTAATTAAATTTTATTAGTTTTCATTTATTGCCTTATACAATCCTATAATGTTTAATAGTTAATGATTGGGGCTTATTGACTAACTACAACTCGGTAACAGACAAATGTACGTATTTGCCGAAGGCAATTACACACATACATGAAGGTGTCGCACATTGCCACCCATTCCCCACTTAGAATAAAAAAAAAGCAGCATTCAAATAAAAACCGATAGCGGCTTCCAGCTAAAATTCACTAAACAATCTCCACCTTTTTAATGGGCAGTTCCAACACAAAAATACTATGACCATCGATTGGAGGCAGCGTCGGAAATTTCTCTCTACGGTCTCGTTAAAATGGAGATTGCCTTTAGTTAGCGAGCGTCATTAAAACCCCAGCCCGAGTAAAAACCATGACCCAACTTTTTATTTTTTATAAAAACGGTAGTGGTAATGTTTCATTACAATAAAGACCTTTGCCATAGAGACTTTGGGTGGTAAAGCAGGTGAGGAATAGAAACGGGTAAAGGGAGAGGAAATAGGAGAGTTGTTTCATGCGATGCTTTGTTTGACTAACCTTTTAGATCGACGGATAGAAGTCGACTGACGTGTCGGGGAGGAATATTTCACCGTTATATATATAAACATTTCATTAGAGGTTCAATGATTATTTCCTCATGTAACGTGCACATATATTTGTTCATATCAAAATTGTCCCTTTTTTTCCTCTACCAGCAAAATTTAACGAGCGTTTTATTGAAAAAAAAAAAGAATTTCACTTGATCGCCATTGATATGGAGGTTGGTGTTGTCCCATCTGTTTACTGGGTGGAATTTACTTTTCATTAAATCCCCATCTGTGTTTTCCTACCTTCCTTTTCGATAATATAAGTGAATTTATTCTAAATTACCCTCATTCTTACTATTTATACAACTTATACAATCCAATTGTATTAAATCTGATAGTAATAATTACAGTTTGTTGTTAGTTATTTAAGGTAGAGAATTATGGAAGGTGAGTAAAGGCCAGTATTTTTGAAGTTTCAAAGCAACCTTTTTTTTTATAAAATAAATAAAATATTGCTTCAGTAATAATATATAGTTTAATTTCCTTCACATTATTATATAAAAAGTTGTTGAATATCTATCATAAGCATAGTAGCATTAGATGAGAAACTGTTAAATGAAGGTGACCTGGCGGTCTAGTGGTAAGGTGTCAGACTTCTATGCTGGCGGCTGGGGTTCAATCCTTGGTCCTGGCAAAGATGTATCTGATTACCAAACCCTTCCTTCACCTCTGACAAGACGTGTATTAATCACAACTTGTGAATGCGGGGAATGCCAGGCCTCTCTTAATTTCATCTCACAATCACCCTACCATTACACATTAGTGTAAGTGCGTATAACCCGAACGGGTAGTAAGACGTGGTGCTTATAATAATAATAATAATAATAATAATAATAATAATGTTAAATGAAGAGAAAAACTTGTCATTAAAATCCACTACATCCTTGACAGATATTCAAGAACTGTTTAGGTCACCAAGTGAACCAAATTAAGCTCTATGTTGGTAATAAAGCAATATTTTATTTATTTAAAACAAAAATCTTTTGATAACAATACTGGAAAAAACACCTACCTTTTATTGATTTCACTGAACCTTCACCTCAAAGGGCTGTCTTTGTAATATGTTATATATATTTAAATATCCAGAGACACGCCCATACCGCTGGCTATTGGGAATGTAAGTGTTTGGAGCTAAAGTCAGTAAAAGTGAGTTTCTCCAGATGTAATTAATTACATGGTATTTAATCCCTCATCCAAGTCAATGTAGAGTATTTTCCTTTAATTTACCCTTCCAGTTTTTACCCCTTAGAATTATTTGTTATTCTTGGTGACTATTGATATAATTATTTTTTTAAACAATCTTTTTATAGTTACTTTGTGATTGTTGATGAAGTGTTATTTTTAATAGTATTTAAAGGCTTGCGGGCCAAACGCAGAGATTTAGCTGTATCTATTTATTTATTATAGAATAATATGAACCTGGTTAGATGTACATTAATGGTTCTTCCAAAGGATTATTTTATTACGTAAGCCTATTTTGCACAGTGACACACCTCAATTTTCAATAACACTAACCCACATCTCGACCGAGAACAACCAAAACCTTTATTCCTCAATGTCGTAAGTTCAAACGAAATGGGCGAAATGGATGCTTGAAATAAAGAACAAACACTCCTTGGGGATCAATGCCACCTCATACCCCTACCCCTTCCCGCAACCTTTGCCGATAACAATTGTTTCTCAAAATGAGAAAAAATTGAGAAGGATGAAACAATAGGGATGGTTGGATCACTAGGTATTGGAGGAAATGCCATTTGACAAAAGAAAATGTGTGAGACCATCAACTGGTGTTTCCAAACGATTCTCTGGAGCACACTTGCCCTTTTACCGAAACCTGACAATCGCTGTCACGTGTAGGACTACATTTGTTTTCCTTTTTCTACAGTGTATTTTATGATCTCTCTCTCTATTATCAGCTATATCTTAAATAGATCTAATTTTTCTTTCATTCTTATTTTGGGAGCGCTTATTAACTGACCACCGATTAAAGATTGTTTTTTTAACTCGTGTGTTGGGCATTTAATTTGTCTGTACATCTGTCTAAATGATTTTTTCATCACTATTGCCAAATTTATGTACCCCTTTCAAAGAAATTAGTTTGTTACATTATTTAAATATGTTTGCACAACGTATATATATGTTTAAATTGACATATTTTCCATGATGAACTTCTTAAGCCACGTGAACAATGGCTATGAACTATGAATATAGTTACTGAGAATATATTTTTTATTTGTATCCATTATAACTTTAAAACCTAGTAAAAATATCAACTTCAAATACTAAAAGAACTTAAGGGAAGTATTTTATACTGTTAACATAAGTACTGGTTACATATTTTTAGCTTTCCTATTTTCCTCCAAAACTATGTTTTCTTTGTCATGAAGAATTAGTTTACCAAACAGGAACCCATGTATGTAGGCATGCGTATGAAATGTCACTATTATTAGTTTACCGTTGATAGAGAGTTCTGGTATTTGATTCCCAGCGTGATGCACTGAACGTGTTTTTTTACCATAATTAATTCCTACTCTCCTTCTATAAAAAAATAGTTAAATTTCTTCATCTTTACTATATAAGTGTAAATAGACAAAATGGGTAGTAAAACGATTTGCATTAAAAAAAAACGGGAATCCTGTTAGGACCGCGACATAAGGTCGTGCAATGGTCCCGAGATAAAAAATATGGTGATATACTGAAGCATATCTATATGTCACACATGTGGAGTTCATGAGAACACACCTTGTTTTACTTACCAATAGCGTGTCATAAAACCTAGACAATAGGGACGGAAATTATGTTTACCATCAATCCCACATTTCCTTCCAATCTTTCATTCATGACAGTAATAATCAGACACCGACAATATCTGTTTGAAGAAAAGCCATGCAACGTGACACGATCAACAAGAAATGGCTGGATTCGGGTTGACAATTAGGAGCTTAGAATATACAGATAATTATTAATAAATTATGTGATTGAATTATAATGGAGATTTACAATATTAGATCAATCATAATGACATTCATCAATGCAATGGCTAATATTATAAATGTCGATTATGTTTAATAGAGTTTTAACTGTAATAACCTTTTTTACGTAGGCCATTAGTACTACTAACCAGGCATTTAATATACATAAGTTTTAAATATATAGATAAGGTATAATAATTCAAAACTAATATGCCAACATTTATGAGGAGAAATGTTAGAAATTATTCAATAAAAACACTGTTAAAGGGTTAAGGTGTCAGACTTCTGTTCTGGAGGTTCGGGGTCCAATCCTTGGTCCCGGCATGGATTTATCTGATTGAAAAACCCTTCCTTCACCTCTGGCAAGAGGCAACTTGTGAATGTGTGTCATGTCAGGCCTCCACCATGGTTCAGATCCCGAGTTAATCTGTGGGTCCTGCATTTCATCTCAGTCACCCTACCATCACACGTTAGCGTAAATGCGTAAAACTGAAATGGTAGTAAGACGTGGTGCTAATAATAATAATAATAATAATAATAATAATAATAATTATTATTATTATTATTATTATTATTATTAATGAGTACCGAACCTCTCCTAAATTGTAAACTAGACCTGATGAGGCTAACACCTTAGTCTCCATACTCATGTCTATAAAAGTAAATAAGCTTATTAATTACTAAAATATTTATTTTTCCTTACTAAAGAAATGTCCCTGAAAACTTATTACTGGTTGGAACGTGGGCAAGGGCTTCCCTTAAGATGTTCTAGTTTGCTGAACATAGGCTGGAGAGTGGGTAGTTCATTCCGGCTGTGTCTACTTTTGAAGTAAATTTTCATAAATAATCATTTACTCTTACTCGACGCAAATTTGGGTAAATTTCCTTTAATATCTACCTTGTTAATCATACCTCATTATTGTAAATATTTGGATAGCCAAGCTGACGAGTAGTAATATAATGTGAAGTACAAAAAATAGGTGTTGATTCATTTATCCATAGGTAAGTAAGTAATAGCTTAGAGGAGTAGTATTCCACCTTTTATGATTACGTATCCACAAATGCCATTTTTCTTGAGCTTTGTACCAGGATAGTTGTTGGTATATAATATATGTTATACATAATCCTCAATCTTAGTTTAAAGTAAATAACATCCAAGTTTTTTCAAAATTAATATATAGTATAAGGTAACACTGCTAATTACCCTCAAGGCATTTTGTCAGAGTAGCCTATTTAAAAGG
>CABFOV010002890.1:63517-75186 GCA_902141375.1 Timema poppense | reverse complement strand
ATGTTTTGAGTACCCCCAAGATGTTTTGAGTACCCCCAAGATGTTTTGAGTACCCCCTAAGTTGCTTTTGAGCACCCCCAAGATTTTTTTGACCATCCGCGAGGTCTCTTATCAAATGAAGCTACAATTCCTTCAAATTAAACCCTGTTAATCTTAAACTTATTAGACCTTTCTGGTGAGACTGTAACTAAGATGGAGAGGGTTGCGTTGGGAGGAGATAGCTTCTTTGTCTGAAACACATATTTGTAAATAAATATTAAATTAAACAGAATGCAAGAATTTACTTATTATAGGCTTTTCATTGCAAATGTATACACATTTTAGTTTCCATTTATAAAGTTCGTGTTTGATCTAGTAATGTGAATTGATTTCTATTTTCGTTCATATTTTTTTAGGTAATTTTTTATTGTAAATTTGAAGTCCATATAGAACTAGTGACACTAAAAATTCTAAAAATATATAATTATTTTAGAATTAAGTACGAGATATTATAATTAGATGTTTTAGTTTGTAAATAACCACCAGAAAAATAAGGCAAGTTTTACTTTTAGGGTTTTTTAATCAGGGATAATACTTTTTAAAAGTTTATTTCTCGTCATACCGGCCCTTTTAATAGGGCTACGTCAAAAAATATAAAAGTTTTGAGTATCGTAACATTTTATCAGAAAACTTGGGTCTTCGCCCGAACTCTCGGCTGTTACTGGCAGATGGTTTCATCATGCCCCATTCTGCCCCTGCTCTGGAGACCTCTGGTTTAATAATGATAAAGGAGGGGGTGGGGGGGCTTAAAATGCAACTTAACAACAACAAGTATTAGCATTACACTACTTACAAGCTAACCAGAAGGCCATGAGGGACATCCGACTTGTCATCAGGCGTTAAAGACTCACTTTACCTTCGTCGATCGCTGTTGATGAGAATGTTAGGGTTCGAATCACGGTGGGTGCACTGGAAGGAGGGGGCAAAAAAAATGTAATTTTAATGGTTGTTTTCACATTCTCTCTCCACACTAAATATAGTTTATTTACTCAAAATCACCCTCGTCATCCCTACCACTTAGATTAACTCCTTTGCTTTTAGTAGCGGTTTAACCTATAATCGTATGTACTAATTACGATAGTTATTTAGATATGAGTAAGGTTGAATTTAGAGGAGGTATATCTGTATATTTGCAGAGGGAGAATGGAAAACTATATAAGTATTATTATTATTATTATTATTATTATTATTATTAGCACCGCGTCTTACTACCCGTTCGGGTTATACGCACTTACGCTAATGTGTAATGGTATGGTGATTGTGAGATGAAATGGAGGACCTGCAGTTTAATGTGGAATCCGAACCACGGTGGAGGCCTGGCATTCCCCACATGTCTTGTCAGAGGTGAAGGAAGGGTTTGGTAATCAGATAAATCCATGCCGGGACCAAGGATTGAACCCCGTCTGCCAGTATAGAAGTCTGACACCTTACCCCTAGACCACCAGGTCATCAACTATATAAGAAAAAACATTATCAGTACACCCAACCGGGATTTGAACCCCGATCTGATCATCACTTGCAGTCTAGTCTTTTTGCGAGGCCAGGCGGCCACTGAAGCGGGCCTCCTAGTCACTGACAAACTTGACTAGAAAAGTTTAATATTTCAAAATCTTACCCAATGGCTGCACAAAATAAAACCGAATCCCTTAAGGACGTCACAACAAACCAAGAGAAGATTTTCCATGTTAATGAATTTAAGTTTTACTCAGCAAGTTTTAAAGATGTAACGTTGAAACAAAAAANCCTACAGTGTCACAAAATTGTTATTTTTAATTTTAAGTAGTTTTTGTAAACTTTTTTTTTTACAAATCATCCATAACTTAAGCTATTTGTCTTGGTCACGAAACTGTCCTGTAGGAGTCTTCCTGCCAGCATGTAGATTAAAAAAAGTATTTGGTAACAAATGTTTCTTTAAAATATAAGATGAGAAAAAGGTAAAATTAAAAAGTACGTCAAAGTTTTCAAGGCGCAAATATTAAAGTGACTGTGTAAACTCGTCAGAGGAAGAGGGATAGGGTTATCAGCACATAGACAAGAGCCCTCGAAGGGTGAATTGCTAATATTATTTCCTCTTTCTATTTCGTACATTGGCGTCTAAGTGTGATAGTGCTTGGACTGCTTGGGTGCATCAAGTTAAGATGCAACCCGCTTCGCAAAATATATTCGAAATCTCCGAGTAAGCAACGCCGTTAAAAGCAAGAGCCACGCAGTGTTAAGGGCTTATAGTATTGATAGATAGACTCAATAAAAGCTTTTTTTACATAGTTTACTTGGGTATCTTATTATTAAAAGCTTTTTTTTTGTTTCATTAATACAACCCGATTCATATAAACCAGAAATTACAATATCATAAACCCGCCTCGGTGGCGTAGTTGGCTAATGTGCTTGTCGTGTTGAGCTCGACTGCTAAGGGCGGGGAGATCGAAGTTCGAATCTCGGTCAGATGAACTAGGGGTGGTTTTTCCTAAATGGTTTTCCACTCTCCCACCACGAAAATGCGGGTTCACTTCCTCTAATTCAACCTTCCCAATTCCTAATCCATTAGCGTAGTTAGTACTTAAAGCGTATAACCCGAACGGGTAGTAAGACGCGTTGCTAAATAAAAAATGTATAATATCATAATCTTATCCAATAAAACTATAACATATCTGTTCGAGCAAAACTTGTTACGATATAATGATTGCTTTCATGATTGTTTCCTTATTATCGTTTACATGTGTGGAATGCTAGAGGTTAATCTAATTTTGATAGGATCACAGAGTCTATAGGGACAAACTTGGTTATATGTGTGGGATTAGAGGATACGTTTCAAAAGTTTGAAATTACCTGACTCTTACAGGTTTTTTAGATACAAAAATATAGTACTCCCAGAATGTAATTGCAAAGCTATAAATAAAATAATCTTATTAGTTTCATGCTAGCGTTGAATTCGGTGGTCTTAGGGCAAAGTGCTCGCCTCAGGACCCGATGATCATGGGTTCAAACCCAGCTGGGATCAACGAATTTTTCTTGAGTGATAACAAATCCGTGGTACAGCTTCCTTTCGGAGGGGAAGTAAAGCCGTCAGTCCCATGTCGATTGTGGCATGGAAAAGAACCCTGGAAGGTATGTGAAAATAACTTTCCCGGAAAAATTGATGTGCCCTTTCGCTCTCACTCATAGAAATTCTTGTGTGCTGATATAATTAGTTGATTCAAAAAGTCCAGGTTAAATACCTCAAGTAAATTTTAAAAAAATCCTCTGCTTTTTAATAAATTCTTGTCACAAGATTTATTTAGAACAAAACCAGAACTAAGATTCACAAATTCGCGTGAATGGAGGTAAAACTATTAGTTTACATTGGTCAATCTTCTACTTGATGTTTTTACCATGTTTGCAAAAATATATGAAAGCTTCAGTAGTTTTTTTTAAAGTTACATGTATATTTTCAATGTCACACTTTTTTTTAAAAACTTTTACAGGATTTTCAGATGCGTATGAACCATTTTATATTAGACTAATTATTATTATTATTATTATTATTATTATTATTATTATTATTATTATTATTATTATTATTATTATTAGCACAACGTATTATTTTCTACCCGTTCGATTTATACGAACTTACGCTAATTTGTAATGAAAGGGTGATTGTTAGATTAAATGGAGGACCTACAGTTTAACGTGTGATCCGAACCACGGTGGAGGCCTTGAATTCCACACATTCACAAGTTGTGATTAATGCACGTCTTGTCAGAGGTGAAAGAAGGGTTTGGTAATATGATATATCTGTGCCAGGATCGAGGGTTGAACCCCAGACCCCCAGTACAGAAGTCTGACACCTTACCCTTAGACCACCAGGTCACCCGCTAACTATTATAGTTTTTTTATTTTTCTTAGTGATTCACTAGATGTGTCTGCATGCTGTCACATGTTGAAGGAAGGCGTACATGGTATAAGCTGGGTTGGAGGAGGGGGGAAGGGGGAGAGGAGGGGAGGGAGGAGGATGAGGGTTGCATCTGACCTTCAACAAGGACTATCACACACAGCAGATTAACGAAACAGGGCAAGAGTTGAAATTATGAATAGAGAACCTCTGGGAGTTTCGTCAAAATCCAAATAATACGCTAAATGAACGGAACTAGTTTAATTATTGCGGATGATACTGCGTGCTTTGGGTTAAAGGAGTAAAACAAAGTTTAAAGTCGGTTACAAACGAACCTAAATATAATATCATTAAATTAAAAAATTACTCCTGGACACGAAAATTGAACTCGAGACCTTTGAATTAGTACACTGATACTCATATCACTAAGCTATCTGGGAGTCGTTCATTACTCACTTCATTCTTCACTCACAATAACATCTATGAAGCATTGTAATCTATGCAACATTCATATTTTTAGCATCAAGTCTTATACCTGTTTAGACTACACGCATATATACTAACTATGCTAATGAGTTGTAAGAAAGGTCAAATTTAGCCTAAGTGTACTCGCATTTTCGTGAAGGAATAGTGAAACACCATTAAGGTAAGTACATCTAGCCAGAATTCGAACTCAAAAATCCCTGTCATCGGCAGTAACATGCAATGTAAGCGATCGTTTGAGTCGTGCAATCATGAATTAAAATACTCCAGTAAAATTTTAATCGGACAGTTTTTCCAGATTTTTCATAACATATTTCGTTAAAAATTTCAAATGAATGAGTCCCAAGGGAATTTGATGTTATTGCAAAGGATTTGATTATAAAATTGAAGTATTGACATATCTGGTCTACAATGGACCCGGCGTCAATGACAAGTGCAGTAGATGACACGTGTGTGTGGGTGTGTGTGTGTGTGTGTGTGTGTGTGAGAGAGAGAGAGAGAGAGAGAGGAACCGCGATCTCGGTTAGAGATTTATTGGAGCTCATTTGATAATGTTTCTGGTGTTAACATCTATATTTTAAAGGTGACCCGGCGGTCTAGGGGTAAGGTGTCGGACTTCTGTGCTGGCGGCCGGGGTTCAATCCTCGGTCCCGGTATAGATTTATCTGATTACCAAACTCTTCCTTCACCTCTGACAAGAAATCTTGTGAATGTGAGGAATGCCAGGCCTCCACCGTGGTTCGGATTCCACGTTAAACTGTAGGTCCTCCATTTCATCTCACAATCACCCTACCATTACACATTAGCGTAAGTGCGTATAACCCGAACGGGTAGTAAGACGCGGTGCTAATAATAATATATTTTAAATTATAATAAAGTTAAAACTTGTAATATCTCGAGTGTATTTTGTTCCATTAAAATAGATGGAACATTTCGGTGGGAGACTTTAAAGGATTTTTTTTTCCCATCCATAGAGTCTACTTTCAAGCTATTGTGTGGTTGGCTGATGTCGTCTATTTCCATGGTCTATGACGTCACTAAACATACGGCATGATCATGTTAATATAAGAACCGTGAATCAATGTATGTTTTATGCATTAAGTCGTTAAAAGAGTGAATGAGTGATCTTTTTATCCCCGTCCCCATCGACATTTAATCCGAAGTATTCAAAACAACAACAACAAAAGAGAAGAATATAATATTGAGTGCTTTCCTACCCTTCTTTATCCTCCTTTTCTTCTCTTCTCTACCTTCTCATCCTTCATTTGTTAGAATAGTAATCAAAGGTATACAACAATAATCTAAACAATGCACGTTCCTGCAACCGTTTGACTGGTCCCAAATCAATACTTAGGTTCGGAAGAATGTTAGCGTATTAGCAGAATGTTAGCGCATTAGCTTTACGACCAGTTTAGATCCAAATACTTTATACACCCCTAAATTAACTCATAATTCAAACTCAGATTTCAATTTTCATTTCGGGGAAATAAGTTTATATTTTGATCATAAGTAGTCTTTTTTTTATAAACGCATTTTACTACCTGCTCAGATTATACGCTTATATGATAACTACTCTAATCGAATAAGGATGAGGAAGGAAGCATTTTAGAGGTAATCAACCTAAAACTGCATGGAAGGAGAGTGGGAAAACATTTAGGGAAAACGACCCTAAGTAGACCCGACCAAGACTCGAACCTCGATCTCCCCATCATCAGCAGGTCAGTCTAACACGAGAGTGACCAGGGATAATCTGTCAACTATGTCTCTTCCCTATTATACATTCTCAAACTGTATTCCAACAATACAATAACGTTAGTCGTTTTATTTGCAGTTGAGACCTTATTTTGTAGAACTCCATTCTTGAGTGATTTTCCATGAGATTTTAATATCCTTATTACAATATGCTGATATTTATTTTTAAACTTGCTTGTACAATACATATCTACAACTAAATTTAAAAGTGAAAACATGAAAAGCAAAATTGAGACAAAAACGAAAAAAAACTTTTTTTTTGTCAAATATTGTATTATTTATATATTCTTTTAAAAAAAGTTTTCCTGAATGAATATAAATTATTATAAATATATAAAAAATTGAAATTTGTTCTCGTTGAACATTAAGGTAAGAAATTAGACTTAGATAGTATGGTGTGGGTGCATGGTTAGTAAGTGCGATCATGGCTGTGTATGATGGAGGAAAAGCGTGCGTTATAGTGGATGTACAGTAGCCCCATGGCTTCTTTGGTGCTGACTGATAGCTCACATCTGACAGCTGGTGATTTTGAAAAGTTACCAGACGAAATTATGTATCCCTACGCCGAACCATATGATCTGCAAAAAAAAAAACATGTGTTTAGCAGCTGTTACTTCTGACAGTCAACATTTAGGTCTATACCTAAATGTTGACTATCAGAAGTCAACTGTGAGCTGTCAGTCAGCACCAAAGAAGCCATGGGGCTACTGTAACTTTGAGCGAAAGGTTTGACATTGAACAAACAGGGTGTTAGACAAGTCTGTGTTATGTCGCCATGATTGTTTAATGTATTCATGGGTAAGTGTACAAAGGATGCTTGTGAGGACGGAATTGGTGTGCAAATAAACAGCGTGAAACGTGAAAGTGCTGCAATATGGATATGATGCCATATTAATGGCTGAGGATGGAAGTGGCTTGCAGAATGCACTAAATTGTTTGAATGTGGTGACAGGCAGAATGTATCTTCGTATAAATGTCTCAAAAACTGAGGTGATAGTTTTTGATAAGGCTGGATCAGGAAATGATTGCCAGTTTAGTATACATAGAAAGCTTTTTTGCCAAGTTAATGATTTTGAATATCTATGCAGAATTTTCTGCAAAAATGAAAGGATAGATGGCGAAACTGACAGATGGGTGAATGCCTCTAGGAGAGTAGTTGGATGTATGTGTACTATTGCAAAGAATAGAGTAGTATAAAATAGGCAAAGATGGCAGTATATAAAAGTGTGTTCACACCAACATTGTTTTATGGATGTTAAGGGAGGGTTTGTTAGGAGAAACACAAGAGCAAGTTGAATACGAATGGAATGAGATATATAAGAAATGTATCTGTTAAAACTCGTATGGACAGAGTCAGTAATGAATGGGTGCTGAAGGAGTGCGGTTTTAAAGGTAATCCAACAGGTCAATGTGAAATAATAATTCAACGTCGGTTTGGGCATGTTGAGAGGATGAGTGTGTGTCGAGTGAAAAAAGCAAATATATGAAGGTAGGTTGTATGGATAGAAAGGAAGGGGTGGACCATGTACGTTGCTAAATGAGGTAGACAAGTCTGTGAAAAAGAGAAACATTAAGAGTCTTAGGAATAAAAGAGCAAAACATGACTCTGTGCATGGCTGTTGTGGAAGCGAAGGAGTATGCAAGGTTAGTGAAGTGTGGTGAAAGTTAGTGAGGATGGATTAACTACGAAGTTGTTTATTGGGCTATATTCACAGTTTCTTGCCTACTCCGTAAGGGAATGGCGTGATTATGTATGTATGTATGTATGTATGACTGTATGTATGTATGACTGTATGTATGAATGTATGTTATGTGTGTATGTATGTATGTATGTATGTATGTATGTGTGTATGTATGTATGTATGCATGTATGCATGTATGTATGTATGTATATTTGTATGTATGTATATTTGTATATGTGTATGTGTGTATGTATGTGTGTATGCATGTATGACTGTATGTATGTATGTATGTATGTATGTGTGTATGCATGTATGACTGTATGTATGTATGTATGTATGTATGTATGTATGTATGTATGACTGTATGTATGTATGTATGTATGTATGTATGTATGTATGTATGTATGTATGTATGTATGACTGTATGTATGTATGTATATATGTATGGTTATATGTATGTATGTGTGTGTATATATGTATGTATGTATTACACTAAAAACCTTTTCACTCCTTTATGGGTTCCTAAAATTACATTAACCTATAAATAGATAAGTTATGTCTTTACAATTTTGGCAAATGTATTGCACATGTCGTGTGTGGTCTATGAGGAATCCGTGAAAAGACGCGCGCGTGGTCTTTCAATTCCAAAACCTTTAAATGCAAACGGAGTGTACCTCTCACCCGGATAGTTGTAGTTGATTAAACAACGGTTGCTGTACAAATAATCTAGGCAACAATGCCGACCGGATGGGAATATAGAAATAATTCCAAGAACGCCAAGGTACATGAGCATTGAGCACCCTTATATTTATACATTTTTAAAGGGATGATAAGTAGGGGGCAAGGGCCAAACTAAATTTGACAAGCTTCTTTTACATTTACTTTTGTATAAATTTGAAGGCTATCGAAATTTGCAGTGAGGTGTAAATTGAATCATTAAAACACATCACACAATATATTACTTTGAATGACCACGCACACAGAAAATTATGTGTAAAAGATGGAACTAAACAAAGTTTTGTTTTGTGTGTTGTTTTCTAAACGGTGAATTAACATTACATTATGTACTTTTAGATTTCACTTCTACATATAGTGACCTAGTATTTTACTTAACATAAATAAAATAATTTAGATTGCCAACAAGAAGAGGATGCTACTGATTATAAAATTAAGCCATGACCTTAGAAAAAAAAAATGGAGAAGTGTTATACTTTAAACATAGCTTTGTACGGGAGATTAAACATAGACCCCAACAATAGAAGATTAAGAATGTTTGGAAAGCTTTGAGATGTGGGTTCGGAGGAGAGTGGAAATAATCAAAATGGATAGCTTGGATGAGTAGTGAAGAAATTCTAAGAAGATTCAATGAGAAGAGAGCCATTCAGCAGGTTATTTAGCGAAGAAAGGCCAACTGGATGGGTCACATTATAAGAGTAAATCGCTATTAAGTGACGTCAAAGAAGGTAAGGTGTAAGGAAGAAGGGTCCAGAGAAGAGCACGAATGTGACTGATTGATGACCTTGAACAAGGAAAGGAGATGAAAGTTTCAGGATATCTATAAGGAGGCTTCTATCAGGACAAGCTAAAGGACTCAATTGGGGCATATCAACGGACCTGTAGGGGGACATAACCCCTAATAATAATGATGATGATAATAATGTTGTTGATGATGGTAAATGTATTGCTTATTTGAAATTAATGAGTCAATAAGCCCAATTGAAGACCTGAGAATTATAAGTGGGCAATCGACAATTTTCTTGTTTTTCAGGAGAGAAAAAACAAAGTTTAGTTTCGCAGTATATTTTTATTTAATGTAGTTATCTACTCTATGACATAGTTTATATGTTTTTTGAGGTTTCATACATTGCTTAATTAAACTAAATACACATTAAGAATACAAATACATAATGAGAAAAATAATTATATTGGTCCTGTCAAAAGTTGACTGCACAGGATTATAAGTGGGCTTATAAAAGAAAGCATGGTATTAAAAGTGGGATTTGTAGTAGTTGTACTTATATAATGCACTTTATTATATATTAAGGCAATATTAATAAACTTTCATGTCATATTTATATAGAAAAATTATGCTTACTCTTCTTTAACACAATAGCATGTAATTACAATGATTTTAAATGCTAGATGTGTTTTTGTTTTGTAAGTCATGTGATTGCGAGAAGCACTTCTATTGGCTACTTGATTCTAAGCCCACATGTAATTCTAACTGAAAGCAGCTCTCCTATTGGCTGATTGGCTCTAATCCCATTTATAATTCTTACAAAGTAGCCGGGTCTAAAGTTTTAAATGAACATTTACTATATTTAAAGTGGATTTACAGCCATTTCATTAGCAGATTTGAATTCCCCGCACAAAAGTATACAAAATGGCGAAAAAAGATCATCTTTGTCAAGATGGTCGGTAACCCACTTAACTTATGATTTATCGGGTCTTCAATTAGCAACGCTTAAGTCTCATAGATGCATAAAAATGAAATTAATACATGTCATTAAAAAATTATTGAAACATTTCACTTTGCTTTTGAACACTTTTAAACTTTATAGCTACAGTATATAACTGAATTATACATTAAACTCCTTTCCTCTCCAGTCACCCATATATAGACACACTGTACCTTATTACTTGACAACGTTCAAAACCAAACTTATTAACGACATATTAACCTAAGGATTAGTATAATGTGTGTGCATGTAATGTGGAGTAAATGCAGCCACATTAGAGGGGAGAGGAAATGAGGAAACCACACCGATACACCACGTGTGAAAAACTACCCTACACTTCATCGGACCGTGGTTCAAACCTCGACCTGCTTGTCACAGGCAATTTAAACAACTGTGACACTGACGCCTTATACCTTGTGATCACCATTACGGGTGATATATATATATATATATATATATATATATGCACTTTCTATTTATACTTGTATAGTCCAACCACATATTTACACTAATGGGGTGGAAAAAATGAGGATAATAGATTTGAGTGGAGGTAAAGGGGCCGACCATTAGCAGGGAAAAGTCATCGATACACCCTACCGGGATTCTAATCCCTATCTCCCTGACATAGATGATCCAATATATAGTGAGAGCTACACCTTATACAACGTGGCCATCAATTTGAGCTATGGAGACACTAATTACCCTTACGTTGAATGGACAAATCAGACTACCAACAACTTCTGTCTCAGACAAAACAACACACCTGTTATTTTGCTAATTTGTTCATAATTCAAGGGTGACTGCACACGACAGACAGTCGGCGGCAGAAATGTTAACTATAGGTTCGAATGGGACTTCACACACGACAGATTAAAATGATGGAGCTACGAAGAAGATGTGGCATGTTCCATTTTTCAATCGACTTCTCCCAGACCCGATTGTCGGTGGTGGGATGGGGATCCCGTATTGAAGCGTGGACACTCACATGAACTACAAATAAATTTGTCTTGACATTTTTGTAGTAGTATACGAGGTGCGCGCGCCGCCCCCACGTGCTGTATAAACTGTCAGTTTGGAGAGACCAGTATTCTCACATGTGTCTTCTTTCTTTATTTACAAAATTCATGGTGACCTGATGGTCTAGGGGTAAGGTGTCAGACTTCTGTGCTGGGGGTCCGGGGTTCAATCCTCGGTCCCGGCACAGATTTATCTGATTACCAAACCCTTCCTTCACCTCTGACAAGACGTGTATTAATCACAACTTGTGAATGTGGGGAATGCCAGACCTCCACCGTGGTTCGGATTCCACGTTAAACTGTAGGTCCTCCATTTCATCTCACAATCACCCTACCATTACATATTAGCGTAAGTGCGTATAACCCGAAC
>CABFOV010002890.1:34833-53659 GCA_902141375.1 Timema poppense | reverse complement strand
TATATATAGATATATATATATATATATATATATATATATATTATATTTATTATAGTGCTGACCAACAGTCGTGATACTTTTGACAGGCCAGCACTGAAAAGTACATAAGTATCTTACATATGAGCATAAATACACAAGTAATTAAAATGATCATTCATAGCTAAGTGATGATACATACAAATATATATTTACTAACATATACTAATAGTAGTAATAATAAACTACTTTAGTTGAGTAATAATGAAAATCAATTACCATTGATATAATTAAAAGAACATTATAAATAATAATGCAAATTTAGATATTGAATGTAGGACATGCAATGTGTAAATTAATGATAGGGGAATTCCTTGAATAAATCTTTTGAGTTTGGTTCTTATTTTATGGTAAAAGTCAAATTCGACAAATTTTGAATTTGCGCTGGGGATACAACGGCCAATAGAGATGGACTTGTAAGAGTTATGGCGATAAAACAATATTAGATTACGAGAGGCCCGTAATAAAAACCGTATTTGGTAGTTACCAAATGTAATTAAACAATTTTAATATAATATTGATACATCAAGTCATGTTATGTGCATCTTTCCCTTTTGATAGATATTATCAATAACTACAAAATAACACAAATGATATACTAAAATATTATCAATGTTGGCCACAAAGAAATATGTTTTAATTTTATAAAACTGTTTTTCCGACCAAAATCAGAGTGAACATATTCAAGAGAAAATTTACAATAAACGTTGCTATCGAGAACATTAAAAACAGAAATATCGTCACAAGTCTGCGTGATAAGAGAGTTTGGAGCACTAAAAGGTTTCTAATTGTGTCATAATCATAATAAGTCTGGTTAAGATAAAATTTATCATAGCAGGTGGTAAAAAATTTACGTTGAACGTTTTCCAACCTGAGAGATTCCGTTGAGGTAATGGAGTTCCACACCACAACAAGCTTTACAAGCTTAGATCTAACCAAGGCTTGGTGCAGTGATAAAATACAACCAATTTTAGGGAATAAGAGAATACATTTAATAAGTCCAATTAATTTCAATGAGTGATATCTTATATAATCTTAGTAATAGTATATAAATTTTCCTTATTTCGTATTTTGTCATGCATTTATTATTGCATTACCAATAAAATCTAATCTGTTAAAATCATTTCTATACTCTGGTTCATATAAATTTCATTCGGAAATTAAAGGGCTTAGCGTAATAATGTTATTTGTTGCAGTAACTATATTACAGTAGCTATAGTTCATATTTGTTTTCCTATACCTCCTTAAATAGAGCCACAAACTTGATGTATCAATTCTTGAAGATTCAAAGCTTGTGTGAAATTAGAACTAAACAGATAATTTACTTAGGCCTATAAACTACGGATTTTTTTAAAGACTTAAATATCAACGTCTTAGAATTACTATTTTGTGACATGGCCTGTTGTTGCCTCAAGCCCTTAAATTCATCACGTTTCAAATATAATCCCCATAAAAGCTTGATTTATATTTGGTCAGTAGAGCGAGAGAGTTGATAGCGATCTCTGTCTGTTGCTATGGCAACATTAACCATGGTGGATTATTCCCTCTCTATCATGTGTTCAGGATCTTATAGGACCTATTGATACCACGGTTTCTAAACATTTCAGGGTAATGCCGATATATGATCCAACGGACGTATTTTGACATATTATGTAGTTGGTACAAGAAAAATAGGTTGTCAATAATTATTGAAACTATTTGCTTTAAATAATTTAATTTTTACTATTTCAACATAACCTTGCACATGAATATTTAGATATCATGAATATACCTTATAACGTTATTTTATTTTTTAACCTAGCCCTAGAATTAAGTGTAGTTTATTGACGAGTATTTCTTTGAATTAAAAATTTTTCGAAAATTATTTGAGTGATTTTGTATAAAATATATATCAAATAAATAATAAAACTGTGTATTGAATTTTAGGAAAAAAAAAATCCTTTAAGTTTAGTCTAATAATGACTTTTTATATACAAAAATTGAAATATTTGTAGAATTGCTCTAACTATTTGATTCAAAATGAATACCAGCTAATTTTTTTACAATATAAATAATCTTACTTATTTGTTTTTCTTAGAAAAAAACATTTTATAATAGTTTAATACTGGCAGATTTTTAAAACTTTATATTTTTTAATCGTTATAATAATTTTGTTCTAAATTTGTACACAAGGTCTATTTTATATGATAAATAATAATCTACCCTTAGTTTACTTAAACAAATTAGTTCAAAGGTAGTTGACTTATTACAAATTTTAGAAACTTTGAATGAAATTTTTCTAAAATGGCCTTGTTCAACACAGATATCTGATATTAGTTTTTCATTATGTATAAGATCATAATTTTATTCTTAAACATTAAAAATAAATTGAGCTTTGTTTACAAATAACTGATTTTTGAAAATTTGAAATTTGTTAAAAATATTTGAACAATTTTGTTTAAAATGTATGTAAGAAGTATTTTTTAAACTATTGTTCTCTGAGGGAAACTTATCGAAGGGTACTTTAATAACATACTATTTTTGACAATTTTGTACCAATCTATAATACGCTCTATGAGAAAGTTTGTGCGATTGTGTCATACCATTTACAGTAGCCCCATGGCTTCTTTGGTGCTGACTGACAGCTCACAGCTGACAGCTAAAGGCTTTAAAATGTTACCAGACCAAATTATGTATCTCTAGGCCGACCCATATGATCTACAAAAACATGTGTTTAACAGCTGTCCCTTTATACCTAAATTTTGACGGTCAGAAGTCAGCTGTGAGCTGTCAATCAGCACCAAAGAACCCATGGGTCTACTGTATTTATATTTGCGCTGGTGCTTATTTGCTTGTTTTAGTGAATACGCTCCCTCAAACTTTGCAATTCTTTTTTCTTTTTTTACAATTGACTTAAAGGGTATGATTCCGAAACATTTTAGATTTTTTGATAACGGTTGAACTGTAAAAAATTATATAGTCTATAGTCAAAATATATGAAAATAAATATTTTCTCCTAGCTCAATGTCAACTTTATATTGATATAGGTAAAAAAAATGTATTAAAAACCTATAACATTTGGATTGTACATTTTATTTCAGTCTTTTACGATGGCAAATTTATTCAGGATGATGGTTCCAGTAAAAAAAAGGTAGTTTCCAAGATTCAAAATTTCTTTAGAAATAAAATCGAGGGTAAATTTTTATTTGAAATGATAGGTTTTGTATTGAGATCTTCGGAGTTGTTATTAGATAGACGAAAAAAAAAAAGTTTAGAATTAATTAATTCATTCCTTGCAAAGCGAAACCAATTTTGTAATTTTCAAATAATCTCGTTTCGTTTATTTTTAAATGTTCTGTCTTTCGACAAGTTCGTTGCCTAATCAAAATTGAGTCCTCCAGCATGCCCTATACGCTGCTTCCTTTTTTATATCCTGAAACTTATTTCCTTGTTTGAGGTGATCAATCAGTTACATTCGTGACCTTCCTGGTAACTTTTTCCCCTTCCACCTTGCTTTCTTTGACATTATTCAATAATCCATTTACTGTCATCAACTGGCCATAATGTTTCTCTTTTTATTTATCATTTTTAGAAAGTTTTCTTCAGTCACCCGATTTTTCCACTTTATCCTCTCTATTACCCTCCAGCACCACATAGCACAGCATTCCAAATATAATATATCCTCCTTTTTCCTCAAGGTCAATCTCAAAGCTCCATACAAAGCATTCTCCATTTGTAGAACTTCACCAGTTTCATATCCGAGTTTCAGTTTTCTAGTCAGTAGCATCCTCTTTCTCGTTAAAATGATTAAATCTTTTTTTCTACATTTATTTTATTCACATGGTCTTGTAACAGGTATGAGGATTTCACTTTTAAAAGTTAGTGAGTTCGCCCCGACTTCGACATTTTCTAAGAGTTGAAAAGTTTTTAAGGAGGGAAGTGTAGGGGACGTGAGAAAAAGTTAGTGTTTTTGATGTATTTTATCTTTTTTTGGCGAAAATAAATCAAGTATTGGTATATTTGAAACATAAAGAGTTTAGTTTTCTTCACATATTAGCATTAGATGAGAAACATTTTAAATGAAGATAAATATTTGTCATTAAATTCCAGGACACCCTCGACAGAATAAATTTTGAGGTTACCGTGTGAGTAAAAGTAATCTCAGTTTTCCACTAAATGCATGTTTTTTTAAAAATATTAGTCAAAAACATGTTTTTCTATAAAAACTGCAAAAACAGATTCCTTTTCTTGCGTTCCTTTCACTGTTCTGTGTTCATCTCTTTTGATAAGTAAGTGTCAATTTGTTCACTTTGACAAGTGATTCCAATTTACATCACTTATTAAAGTGAAGCATATTTGTAAGGCGAGTGGATGATTACGAAACGGTTTATCAGTACATTTTTGCATGTCAGTAACCCATATCGGTCAGCACGTGGACTAAGACGTAGTTGGTCCCACACCTTTTCTGGTTTGTCAGTGACAAGGAGATCAGGGTTTGAATCCTGGCTGAGCATATTGAGGATATTTCTCCCTTTTAAGTTTCCCAACTCTCCCTCTTCTCTGAAAACACTGGTACATTTCCTATAAATTCTACCTTCTCCGTTTCCACCCCATTACTTTAAATATGTAGAAAGTACGGAAGAGTTTTGTGAGGTACTTACTCCATTCACCCTCCTTATCCTGTCTTAGATAGGACAACTTTAAACCACTGATAGCAATTTCTGGCACTAAAGTGTTGTTTTTTTTCAATAGGTTTGTATCATATTCGGTGGCAACCACGAACCCTTGTCTCTCCGGATGTATTTGTCGCGAGAGTCTGGGACAGGTAATGCCTCTCTCACAATCCTACGGGTCGATGTAGGTCGTGAGGGATCTGTGTTCCCCCGAGAGATAGATACACTTCCTACTGTGATTTACAGCCTCCGGATACATTACCATAGCCATTTTGTTATATTCTCACCCAGTAGGTTTACGCATGTGTGGCCCGACATGGGCTGAGCTATGCTAACCTCTATAAATATTTAGCGCACGCATGCACAGAGTTTTTATTTGATAGCAGTGGCGGCTCGTGTATAAGAACTGCGGAACTGCAGCACCCCCTATTTCCATTTGATATTATCGATAACATTTAATATAATGAGTCCTTTTTTCTTTAATTCTTTCTTTATTTTTGTAGTACAATCTATATTCCTTAAGCTAAATGTCAGTACTCTAGTAACCATCCCCCAGTTTATGCAAAATATACAAAAATCTTTGTATGGAACTGTGCGCTTCACAGTGCCAACGACGTGGTGTTTGACTGTTGTGCGCATGCGCACATAGGAGGGTGGTGGGGAGGAAAGTGGGACTGCCAGGTAGAGAAAGCATTGTTGCTCTCGCAGTTCCGTCTCTGGCGTGATGGTGGAAGGAAGTTTTTTTTTACTCAGCGTGTGTTGTACTTAAAAACCATGTACCATATTCTTGAATGTGATAAAGTGTAGAAGAGTGTAGAATTAGATTATTATTCTGCTTCCATCCATTCTATTTGATTCATTTTTTTTAGTTGTTTTTATTTAACAGAAATACTAAATGCGCTTGCTGTACTTTCAATGGAGTAAAGTTTCCTCAATTGCCATCCAGAGATCAAGGAGAAAATTATTGAACTTTTTGTGCAAATTAAAACAAGAAGAATAGGTTTCATTTTTAAATTATTAGATCAAGCTTGAACTGTAACAATTTAAGTTAAAGTGATTAAAAGATATTTGTTTTTGTTTTTTAAGATTTTATCAAGTTCCTGAATACATTTTCTTTTTATACATGTTTTTTTCCTTCTACGCAATTTTAAAACAAAGGCTAAACATTTTCTGGAGCAGCAACCCCATTAATTTTAACTACGAGCCTCCATTGTTTGATAGGAGCATTTAACATGAAATAACCCACTTTAGGTGGTCGAATAGACTAAGGCGTAACTCTCACAATTTTCTCGACTGCCTATAACGGGGAGATCAGGGTTAGAATCCTGGTCGTGTGTACTGAGGTTTTTTTTCCTAAATGTGTTTCCACTCTACCTTCATGCAAGTGTAGGTACATATCTTTTAAATTCATCCTTCCTCTTCATTGGAACATTAGTGTGATCATTACATAAACATACAGCCCAAACGGGCAGTAAGACGTGATACAAAAGAAAAATTAAGTCTACCTAAACAGGTGGGTAAAAATATGAATCTCATTCTGTCTGATTTGTCTCTAAAGGAAGTGGTGATGGTTCAAATCCAGACCTGGCAGGTACAGTACATTTAGGGGGACTTAGTCTAAATGGTCTTCCATTATTTCTCCACGCAAAGGCGTGAGGGATAATTTAATAAAGCCCTGTAACTGGGATTCATACATAGACTTCCCTCGTTACTGGCAAAACAGACAAGAAGAGATTGACACCCCAGACAGCGAAACCACTGTCGAATGTGTGTATATTCACCAATAGTTTTTTTCTCAGAACCGCGTCTTACTACCTGTTCAGGTCCTCTGTACCTGTGGTTGACCACTTTAATCAAAATACTTCCCTCCATCTTTTTGTTCAGATTTAGAGAAACATTTTTAACTCGAGGTGGGGTTGTAGGGAACGCGAGTTAAGGGAAGCGTGTGTTTTTTTTGCAGTTTTTATAGCAACACTTTTTTTTTGTCTAAATAAATAAATTATTTCTTCAGTACAAACATAGAGTTTACATTCCTTCACACGGTGATATCAACATTTGTTGAATATTTGTCATAAGCATAGTAACTTAAATTACAAAAAATTTCAATGAATATAAAAAGTTGCCATTAAATTCCAGGACAACTTTGGTAGATATTCAAGAGCTGTTGATATCACAATGTGAATAAAATTAAACTCTGTGTTAGTACTATAAAAATATTTGGTTTCTTTTGACAAAAAAAAAAGTTTTTCTATAAAATCTGCAAATTTACTTACTACCCCTAGTTGGCGATCCCGGCGCTTCCATCTCAGGCAGGCCGGCTTATTGACCCTCGTCTTCCATAGACTTAGCAAGAGGCTTCGACCATGTCTGAAAGTAAGTACTTCTCTTGAAACCTTTTTACTTCCCATTCTCCTCCTGGTTTATATCTCTCAGCACTTCTCTCACGGGCCTTTCGGGGCAGTCGCCCTGCTGGATTCCCCAAAGGGTGAAAATTTGCTCCGGTGCAAGACTAGAAATGGCGCTACTTTGCGCCCAAGACGAGCCTTTTATTTGATCTATTTATCTATTCACTAAACAAGAAGCAAACTAGTGGCAATAACTATAATGACGTCAGCAAAAGTCATCATTTATAATTGTTGACTTTTTAATATCAAGAGAAAGTATTGTGATCGTGGAAAAAATCTATATCAAGATTATGCGAATTTTAACGTTTTATTTGAACACGAACTCAAAAAAGTGGATTTTACCATTCTGTCTGTTCCCATATCTGTCTGTCTGTATATCTGTAGCCATGGATCCAAAACTGTTTTATGGATTATGTTCAAACTTTATATTCAGATTTTATATAGCTACACCACAAAACGATTTTTGATATTATACTGATGACTAATTATTATTAAAAAACTTGATTTTTTTTAAAATGGCTATAACGATTTGGTTTCAAATGGGTATCTTGGGAGTGTTTGACATGACAAATAAGAATGTATAATTGTTTTGGGGGTAAAAATTCATCTATGGGTAGTTTACTGATGACTGATTTTTTAAAAACAGGAAATATTTTTAAAATGGCCCCAACGATTTGGTTTCAAATGGGTATTTTAGGAGTGTTTTACATGGAAAATAAACTTGTATACTTGGTTTTTGGGTAAAAATTCGGTACAGTGTCGCTTACTGATGAGTGATTTTTGAAAATTCGAATTATTTTGTAAAAGACTATAACAATTTTACTTAAAATGTTTATCTTGGAGTGTTTAACATGAAGATGGCAAACAAATCTGATTCTTTCCTTGGGGAGAAAATTTGGTTGTGGGTAGTTTATTGGTGTCTTCTTTTTTTTAAATTTGAATATTTTAAAAAATGTATCCAGCGATTTGGTTCAACATTGGTATTTGAAGACTATTTAATATTATCAATAATAATGTATCTTTATTTATATAAAATAAATTAATTTTAGGGTAACTTAATCCAAACAAATTATAGAAAATGTTACTAGCTTTTCATCATAAATAAAACTATGTTTTTATTTTTACAAATAAATAATTTTATGGTTGTTTACAAATAATTTATTTAGGAAAATTTAAATTTTGTTAAGTTCAATTTGAACAATTTGGTTTAAAATGTATATATAAAGAGTGATTATTGCGATTATCAAGTTGATATGTTTATTTTTGTAAGCACGGCTTATTTAAGGGTAGTTTAGAAAAACATTGAAAATTTTCTTCGGAGCTATAGTAATTTAGACAAAATGAGAAACTTTGTGCGATTGTGTCGTACTATTTTTATTTTTTTACCAATATGTGTGAATTTACTTCCAAGTCAATGCTACGTTATTGAAGTTCTCTAATGAAAATGGGTGACCTGGCGGTCTAGGGGTAAGGTGTCAGACTTCTGTGATGGCAGCCGGGGTTCAATCCTCGGTCGCGGCAAAGATTTATCTGATTACCAAACCCTTCCTTCACCTCTGACAAAACATCTTGTGAATGTGGGGAATGCCAGGCCTCCACCGTGGTTCGGATTCCACATTAAACTGTAGGTCCTCCATTTCATCTCACAATCACCCTACCATTACACATTAGCGTAAGTGCGTACAACCCGAACGCGTAGTAAGACGTGGTGCTAATAATAATAATAATAATATAATGAAAATAACATAACATACAATTATTACTGGACCTTTTTCAATGCTTTTAAAACAAGAATATTATTAATTGTAAAGTACCTATCTATATTATTAGTTTAAAGCTTTAGTTTCATTAATAAATCGTTTAAAGAACATTTAAAACGCGTTTTAAAAATACACTTACATGCTATATTAATTTTATCGACGAGATATCTTTGGATTTAGTAGAATGCAAAACCTATTTGGATATAAGGAAATCTTCTTAGGTTTGTTGTTTTATTTTATGCTATTTGATGTTGTTTTGTCTTATAATAACAAAAGGAACGGAAGGCGTTATATAAATGTAAAATGCAACAATAGCAGATAAAGAATAGCTTTGTTACTACTACATATAAATATATGTGGAAGCATATTATGTGCCTGTATGATTATTTTAATTCCTTTATCATTAAAGTGTAGATGCATATAACTTGAATTGAGGGCAGTATTTTTACAGTTTTTATAGAAACACTTTTTTTTACCTAAATAAATAAAATATTACTCCAGTGGAGACATGGAGTTTAATTTTCTTCAGATGGTGAAATAAACAGTAAATATTGGAATTTAATGACAACTTTTTCTCTTCATTTAAAATGCCGTTATGCTCATTCATAGCAAATATTCAAAAACTTTTCATATTACCATGTAAAGAAAACTGTTAAATGTTATGTTTTTATTGGAGAAATATTTTATTAATCTTGTCCAAAAAAAAAAAGTTTTTCTATTAAAACTGCAAAAACACTCCCTAATTCGAATTCCATGCGTCCCCACCTTAATTATTGTAGTACAGTTAATTAATTGTACCCTGCGGCGTTACAATAATATACCGCCATTTTAATTGATTGCAGTGACATGATTTTAAAGTTGCACATACTATTGCCTAGGCGTAAATGAACGGCGTATTTTTTTTTCTCGAACTGCATTTGTTCTTTTAGGTGAATACGGATTTAGACACATCTTTCAAAGTGGCGTCGGTGCATCTGTTTTCCCCCTTTAGTGACTCCCCTCCCATCTCACCCATATCAAGGAACATTTCCTAAAGCTTACGTAGTCCTAAGTGAAGAGTTAAGCTAATCCTTTCATCCTTGCGCTTGGGAACCCCTTGTAACCGATCCGGAGCGGACAGGGGGCTGTTACAAACATCCCGAGCTCTTCCTAGGGGTGGAAAGAGAAATAATCCCTGAAGGTTCATGGGAAACTTTCGCCAAGTCTTCTCCGCAGGGTAGGCACATAGTAGGATCGTCCCAGGCGGGTTTGTATGAATGTAGTAGGATCCCCACAGGAATATTTAGTCATATAGTAGGATACTCACAGGAATATTAACACATATAGTAGGATACTCACAGGAATATTAACACATATAGTAGGATACTCACAGGAATATTAACACATATAGTAAGATACTCACAGGAATATTAAAACATATAGTAGGATCGTCACAAGAAGAAGCTTATCTGACAGTTAAAATTGTAATTATTTTTTAGTTAGTAAGTACAATATCAAGTCTATTACCGTCTTAGTCTAGTGGTAGGAATTGTGAGTTTAGATGGGAGGAAATACATGCATCGGTGGTCATACGGACTGAATGTCAGACTCATATAACCTGGTCAATCGTTAACGAGGATGCTAGAACCCGAATTTCAACAGAGTGTACTAACGAAGATATTTCCTAAATGTTTTTCTATTTTTCTGTCTACAAAAAAAAATGTAGGTACATTTACTCTAAATTATACCTCCCTCGTTCATACCCCATTAATGAAAATATATGTATAGCTTGGTCGGGCAGTAGAACGCAAAGAAGAAGAAAAAATAAGTTAAAAGACAAATTGTTTAATAATGAGTTATGTAAACGAATAATTAGTCCAAACGAACGTCACTAGTAGGCCATGTTTGCGTAGTGACCCTCCTTCTATATTAATCTTTTTCATCGCTTGTTTTACCAATACTTACGTACACATGTTGACGTTTAGATTGAACACAATCTGTAAAATTTCGTTATGCCACCCCACGATAATAGGACTGAATGTTGTCTGTGTGTTAGTGTAGGGTTAGCAAAGGATCACCTGTAGACCCAAGTGACTGAGCTATAGAAGGCAAATTACATATTTACTCCACGGAGCTCAAAGGAACTCAAAAGTTCATTGCCGTACCATATAACTCTACCTCGAGCTAGTTCTATCCAGTCCACCTCATTACACGCTATCCCTGTCTTGAGCTAGTTATATTCATTCCAACTCATTACACCCTATACCTATCTTGAGATAGTTCTATCCAGTCCACCTCATTACACTCTATCCCTGTCTTGAGCTAGTTATATTCATTCCAACTCATTACAACCTATACCTATATTGAGCTAGTTCTATCCAGTCCACCTCATTACACCCTATACCTATCTTGAAATAGTTATATCCAGTCCACATCATTACACCCTATCAATCTCTTGGGCTAGTTCTATCCAGTACAACTCATTATAACCTATCCCTATATTTAACTAGTTATTTCCAGTCCATCTCATTACAACCTATCTTTATCTTTAACTAGTTTTATACAGTACACCTCATCACCCCTTATCCCTATTTTAACTAGTTATTTCCAGTCCACCTCATTACAACCTATCTTTATCTTTAACTAGTTTTATACAGTACACCTCATTACACCCTATACCTATTTATAACTAGTTATTTCCAGTCCACCTCACTGCAACCTATCTTTATCTTTAACTAGTTCTATCCAGTTCACCTCATTACATCCTATCCCTATTTTTAACTAGTTCTATCCAGTCCACCTCATTACGCCCTATCTCCCTCACGTCCATTATATTATTATTCTCCCATCTGCGTCTAGATCTTCCCAATGGTTTCTCCCCAATAGGTTCAACAGTCAATGCCTTGAACAACGTTCTAGATTCTTCCATTCGCGCTGTATGTCCTTCCCACCGTAACCTTCAAGATTTGAATACCCTAACAATGTCTGGCAATTAATACAGGGTAGGTAGCTCATCATCATGTGGTCTCCTTCACTCTTTATTATCTGCATCCTATTTTGGAACAAATATTTTCCTATACCGGGCTATAACGAACATTCCTAAATATATCGTCGTTTTTTAAAAAAAAATTCATTCCCTTAAAGGAAAATTTGAATGCTTGGTATACCTTTTACATTCTCAATAATATATTGGTGTAAATACACACAAACAAAATTAACCTACAATGACGCAATTATTAAAGAGGTAACTATAAAACATTAATTAAAACGATCTTAAAACGATCAATTAAATAAATCGCATACAAGCTTAATCAGCCCATCAGAAAGACGCTAAAGTTTTTGATCCTTGAGCTGAGATTATTTTTGTATTATTTTAGGGACTTAATATAAAATAATTAGGTATTTAAAGTTACGTTATTTTTATTAAATCCAGAAGTTAATTATTGTTTACAAACATATGAAAAAGATCACCTCTTCTTAATAACATTACCTAAATTTCTCTTCAGATTCGGCGGCCGCACGGTCTAAGGGCAGGGATGACCAATCCATAGCGCACGAACATGATTTGGGGGACACGCCAACAAGAAAAAAATAAACATAAAAATAAAACTTTCCCCAACGTGGTATAAGTTTTTTAAGCAAGTAATAGTTCGACAGTCGTGTCATTCAATCCCTTGTCAAAAGGAACTTGGTAAAGTCAACGGCTAGACATTGTCTAGCGTGCTATTAAAGACAATAAGCTATGAGCCGAGCACACATTTCTTGACTAATAAAATACCACAAAATGTTTCAAACTAATATGAAAGAGATTATTTAAATATTTTTTTAACACAAATTTCAATTTATTGTCATAGTTTCACTGAATGTGTTATTTTAAATATTTTTACGTTTAGAAATTGAAATTAATATTGTCTAAGACACTCACTTTGACGATTTAATCAATTTCCCTTACTTAAAATCTAAGCGTTATTATAATATTTACAATTTGATTTGAGTTCGTCATCAAATTTCGTAATATTCAACACGTTTTTAATTTCAAACACACATTAAAAAACGCAATTAATTGGTGGCACACTGGGCTAGTTCAAGATTCAGCCAGTGGCACACTGGACTAGTTCAAGATTCAGCCAGTGGCACACTGGACTAGTTCAAGATTCATCCAGTGGCACACTGGACTAGTTCAAGATTCAGCCAGTGGCTCACTGGAATAGTTCAAGATTCATCCAGTGGCACACTGGACTAATTCAATATTCAGCCAGTGGCACACTGGACTAGTTCAAGATTCAGCCAGTGGCACACTGGACTAGTTAAGATTCAGCCAGTGGCACACTTGACTAGCTAAAGATTCAGTCAGTGGCACACTGGACTATCTAAAGATTCAGATAGTGGCACACTGGACTAGCTAAAGATTCAGCCAGTGGCACACTGGACCAGCTCAAGATTCAGCCAGTGGCACACTGGACTAGCTCAAGATTCATACAGTGGCACACTGGACTAGTTCAAGATTCATCCAGTGGCACACTGGACTAGTTCAAGATTCAGCCAGTGGCACACTGGGCTAGTTCAAGATTCATCCAGTGGCACACTGGACTAGTTCAAGATTCAGCCAGTGGCACACTGGACTAGCTCAAGATTCATCCAGTGGCACACTGGACTAATTCAAGATTCAGCCAGTGGCACACTGGACTAGCTCAAGATTTAGCCAGTGGCACACTGGACTAGTTCAAGATTCATCCAGTGGCACACTGGCCTAGTTCAAGATTCAGCCAGTGGCACACTGGACTAGTTCGAGATTCAGCCAGTGGCACACTGGACTAGCTCAAGATTCAGCCAGTGGCACACTGGACTAGTTCAAGATTCAGTCTAGTGGCACACTGGACTAGCTAAAGATTCAGATAGTGGCACACTGGACTAGCTCAAGATTCAGCCAGTGGCACACTGGACTAGCTCAAGATTCAGCCAGTGGCACACTGGACTAGTTCAAGATTTATCCAGTGGCACACTGGACTAGTTCATGATTCATCCAGTGGCACACTGGACTAGCTCAAGATTCAGCCAGTGGCTCACTGGACTAGTTCAAGATTCAGCCAGTGGCACACTGGACTAGCTCAAGATTCAGCCAGTGGCACACTGGACTAGTTCAAGATTTAGCCAGTGGCACACTGGACTAGCTCAAGATTCAGCCAGTGGCACACTGGACTAGTTCAAGATTCAGCCAGTGGCACACTGGACTAGTTCAAGATTCAGTCAGTGGCACACTGGACTAGCTAAAGATTCAGATAGTGGCACACTGGATTAGTTCAAGATTCAGTCAGTGGCACATTGGACTAGCAAAAGATTCAGCTAGTGGCACACTGGCCGGAAATGTTTCACCATCCCTGGTCTAAGGCGTCACTTTCGCAATAAATTAAACTGGCGATATTAAGGAGAACGGGGTTCTAGTCTCGGTTGGGTATGCTGACAGTGGTTTTTTCCTAAATATTTTCCCAGTCTCCCTCCAGGCAAATTTGGGTACACATACTTTAAATTCAACGTTACTCATTCCTAACTTATTAGCGTAATTAGTACATATGGATATCACTCGAATGGGTAGTAAGATTCGGCGCTAAAAATGTATTTTAGAAATTGATGTGCGCATGGACCAAGGGGTATACAAGAACTATGCTAAGCACGGCAGAGGTACAAGCAACGCAGTTTGTTTTAGCACATAGCATCTTTTTAACCGTGAGAGATATATTATCTAGTTCAGTCACCTGTGTGTGTAGACTTTTAGCCGCTCTGGTGGAGCAGAACACCTGTGGAGGTTGTCTACACATAGTACCTACAATGAGACGACGCGATGATAGTTATTATAAAGTTGTATATCCAGAAGTGATATTAAGCCTAACTTGAGCCTAATCACCAAACCCCGGCGACTGTTGGGATAACTAGATTTTCTGGAAAATTAACCATGGTACCAGCCGGGGTAAGACTACTTTAAAAAGCTTCTAAAGAAGACCAATTTTAAAGTAATTTCCTGAGAAGGATTACTCCGAAAAGCTTCTAAACTCTAGAGTAATATACATTTTTAAAATTCTCTAAGGAAAGACGCCTTCAAATAGCTTCTAGGTATATCAATTTTTCTTGCAACATTTTCTTATAAAGGATCCTTGGACTGCCCTTTGGGGTGGAGGGAAAAACTAGTTTTTCTAAATGCACTTTTCCACCTTCACAAATATGGTTCCACCACTAATGATTCTTCTCTTCGAGTAAAATGCTCTAAGTTTCCATATTTATAGGGAAAATATTATGGTAAGCCTACCATTAAACATGATAAATTGACCCAAAAGTTACAAATTGAAAAAGTACGGGAAAAATAGCTTTGATACATTGTATCTAAACTAAAGTCAATTACATTATTTAAATCGCGCCTCTGATTTACCATAAAAAATAATTTCATCTAGAGGAATTTAACAGTCATAAATGGTATTTGCCTCCAGTGGTTATGAAGCTGTGTCCCCTAAACCCCTTCTCTTCTGAAATTTAACCCTGAACGCAACCTTGATTGTTTACCCCACACCACCAAAGGAATGTCTGCGTGCGCCACTGAAACAGGTCCTTGTGAAGCACCCTCAGAAGTTAAAATGAATTTATCGCCTGGAAAGTTCTCCGTCCTCTTCAAGTAATCGGAATATTCAAATAGATCCAGGAATTAAATCGGTAGTTAAACACTTCCTCTCTTTAGTCGACCCTTAAGGTTCAAGAGTTTCAAGGTTAAGTTCATTTTAAGAGGCACTTTAATGAGAGTAGACGGACAGAAATAAATATCTTGAAGAATCCTTCAAATTATAAGACTACTGTTTTCTTCTCTCTTTCTTTTTTCTTTACCGTCTTCAAAATGAACGGGATATAAAGCTGAGGTTTTTATTGTCTACTGCGATGAAATAAAAAGCTACTACGTTTTAATGACGATCTAAGGATGAAATGCGAGGGAACCAAAAATAGCTTTCAATGTGCAGGGTTGTCAATTTGTTTACAAAAATATCTAGTTCCACCGATATGAAGCAACACTAGTTTTTTTTGTGTGTGGCATATATGTACGGAAAGGACACGACATCCAGTTTCAGCCTTACTAGTATGTGTAGATTATTATTATTATTATTATTATTATTATTAGCACCGCGTCTTACTACCCATTCGGGTTATATGCACTTACGTTAATGTGTAATGGTAGGGCGATTGTGAGATGAAATGGAAGACCTTCATTTTAACGTGAGATCTGAACCCCGGTGGAGGCCTGGAATTCCTCACATTCACAAGTTGTGATTAATACACTTCTTGTCGGAGGTGAAGGAAGGGTTTGGTGATCAGATAAATCTGTGCCGGGACCGAGGATTGAAGCCCGGACCCTCAGCACAGTAGTCCGACACCTTACCCCTAGATCACTAGGTCACCTAACATAGTCATTTTATGTGATGATAGGTGACCTGGCGGTCTAAGGGTTAAGGTGTCAAACTTCTATGCTGACGGCCGGGGTTCAATCCTCGGTCCCGGCAAAGATTTATCTGATAACCAAACCCTTCCTTCACCTCTGACAAGACATCTTGTGAATGTGGGGAATGCCAGGCCTCCACCGTGGTTCGGATTCCACGTTAAACTGTAGGTCCTCCATTTCATCTCACAATCACCTTACCATTACACATTAGCGTAAGTGCGTATAATCCGAACGGGTAGTAAGACGCGGTGCTAATAATAATAATATGTTATGATAGGTTATTATCATTAAGTTGTGGAGTCGGTGTGAGTCTTAATCTACTTAAACCTAACTAGCCAAACCTTGGTGACAATTGGTCTTCTAAATGGAAAAATACCCAAGGATCCGGCCACGAATAGAACCCGGGAACCCTAGACTAGTAGCCAGTTGCACTCACCACTACACCATTTGGCGGTTTACCAAGAGTTGAAGTTCGTCGATAAAAATTGGTCACTAGGCACAAACAGAAACACAAATTAAAATAATTGCAATAAATCTCTCCCAAAGCAACAGTTTTAATCCCGTAATTCCCGTAATTCCCTGTGTACGACGATGATAATTAGGTAATTGTGGGCAATGGCTTCCTGAATGTAAAGATCCTCAAACTGTGGTATTTCTTACGAGAACGGTAGCTCTGAAGCTTCAAAAACCACCAAACTAATCCGTTCATAACTTAGAATATTCTGGAGTTACCATAATGACCTCATTTGCTTAAGGATGGCTAGATAAAGTTCCTTATACCCTTCACCTTAGTCACAAAACAGCGGCAGTTTGGATAAAAACGTGGTTTAAATTGAGAACATTCTACTTTCTTACGGGTGACCTGGCGGTCTAGGGGTAAGGTGTCAGACTTCTGTGCTGGCGGCCGGGGTTCAATCCTCGGTCCCGGCAAAGATTTATCTGATTACCAAACCCTTCCTTCACCTCTGACAAGACATCTTGTGAATGTGGGGAATGCCAGGCCTCAACCGTGGTTCGAATTCCACGTTAAACTGTAGGTCCTCCATTTCATCTCACAATCACCCTACCATTACACATTAGCGTAAGTGCGTATAACCCGAACGGGTAGTAAGACGCGGTGTTAATAATAATAATAATAATAATACTTTCTTATGCACATTTCTTAGTTTATTCAATTTGTTTTGGTACCGTTTTTAACTACCCATTCGGGTTGTTCACTTATGTACTAATTTCACTAATGTGCTGAGTACTAGGAAGTTTAATTTAGAGGAAGTGAACCAGCATTTGCGTGGAAGTATAGTGAAAAGCAATTTAGGAAAATCCACTCCCAGTGCACCCAACTGGGATTGAAACCCTTATATCGCCGTCTTCGCCAGTCAAATATATCACGAGAGTAGCGCGTTGGACCATCCGGCCACCGAAGCGGGTTTTATTCAATTCAAAATGTATAGATGGCCCTGTTGGTATATTTCAACTTTATTTTGAGTTAAATCGTGTTTTTACATGACAAACCACTATTTAAGTAGTGCGAATCATTTGAAATGCGTTTATTAAGATGGACTCTTTTTAATTCAGTATAAATTCGCATCGGTGGGTGCGTGGACTTAACTTCAAGGTCATCTAGTCTGGTTTCATGGTGTTGGGAAGGGTCATGGCTCTAATTCCCACTCAGTGTACTTTGGTGAGTTTTTAAAATATTTTCTTGCTCTACCTCTACACTAATGCGTGTACATTTTCTCTAAATTCTACCTCACTCGTCGCTACACCATTGACGTAATTAAATGCGTATAGCCCGAATGGGAAATAAGAGCAGGTATTTTTTCTTGATCTAATGCAAGTAAATATTTTTATGAAGATTATTGGAAAAACTGGTAGAAATCATGGAAACTCGTATATAATTTAGTAGTAGCGCCGGCCATAGTTTAAAGCGATGTTTATTTATAGGCGCATGCACATTAGAGATGCAATTAATCTTACATTAGCAAATTGAACAGTGACTTGCTTGTATTACAAACACAAATAAACAAAATGTATTTTTTAAACACGTTGGAGAGAAGTATTTGTGATTAAATGTATTTTATAAATATATATTCATAATTATTAAAATATTCCTGATTGTCAAAAAATGTATACTAAACTTTTAATCTATAAATGTACTTATCAACTTTCTGAGATGAATTTTATTTATAGTTGTAGCATTAGCTATGACCATATCTTCATATTAATCCCCAGGGAGTAGATATGAAAAAAGTTGAATTCAAAGGAAATGCACGCGTATTTGCGTGGAGTGAGAGTGATAAATCATTAATGAAAACACACCTCAGTGTATCCAGTCACCCGCATAATTGTCCGTATTGTCTAAGGCATCATTTATCGCAATGGACTAGACTTCTGATGACAGGCAGATCGGTGTTCGAATCCCAGTCGGATGTGCTGAGGGTAGTTTTCCCTAAATGGGTTTCCATTCTACCTCTACGCAAATGTGGGTACAATTCTTTTAAATTCAACCTTACTCAGTCT
>CABFOV010002890.1:23473-34723 GCA_902141375.1 Timema poppense | reverse complement strand
GGGGGGGGGGGCGCCTCGAATAGGTAATAATACGTGGGGCTGATAAATAAAATAAAATACATCTGGTTGGTAATTGAACCTTGACTTCCCCATCACCATCAAATCCACCCAGACGATACTGACCGGTCACAGACGTTAGTGTTTTCCAAATCACCATCAGCGAGCAGGCTGAAATATTTGTTGATAAAATTCGTGTACATCGTAGAAAAAACATGACTCTTTTGTGATCAATGGGGGAGTCAAATCTTTTACCAAACCTTAGAGATAACAGAGAAATCCTTTAATACAAAAAATGCAACACAATCAAACTCATCGCTAGCGACCGCAATTGTAGACTAAAAGTATTATACTAATACAATTAAGGCATTAAGGTTATAACAGAGAAAGAACATAAACTTCTATACTAATTATTGATTCGAAAATGGTAAACAGCCCGGACGTTGTAATCCACTAAAAACTTAACGAAGGGTGTTTCGTTGTAGAGAAAATAGACGTATTACAAACGCTTAGAAATCTAGCGTTATTTAAGAAGTTCTTTGATATTTCTTAATGTCGTTTTTGACAAAATGTAGGCAAAAATTTATCAGCAGGTTTTTGGACGGTTAAAAAGTTTAAATATTTAATTTAAATTTTAAAAAAATGCAACGACGCTTCACGTGAAAAAGTGTACTTATAAGTTTAAAGCAAAAGGTTAGAAACTTATTTCTAGCTTTTATTTATTAAATAAAGAAATATTTTGATAAGGACACAGATTTTTTTTTAGATAATGTGGGGCTGTTTTATAGGGCTTTAAGTTAGTTATCTCACATTTTTTTAAAACTATTTAAACTTTTTAACTGGTCAAAAATTTCGCCTACATTTTGGTGAAAACCATATTAAAGAATATCAAACCCCTTCATAATTAATAATCCAGGATTTCTAAACGTCTGTAAAGCTTTTCGTTGCTTCATTATGTAGCAGCCTTGAGAACATTATTCCTTTTCTCTTTTAATTAAGTTCTAACCATCATCAATATAGGTATATTGCTGTTCCCCTTATTCTACTTATTCCCTTATTCCGCTTATTCCACGTCTAGTTACTAAAATAGATGCGTAAAGGAATAAAATTCACTTACGCTCACGTGGTAAAAGTTTCAATACGTGCTGACACACACATAAAAAATAAACGGTATGATGCACCACACAGACATTCTCTCTCTTTTATCTAAAAATGTTGACATTTACTAAAAACTTTTAAGTTTTGTGAAGTGAAATAATATACATTGTTGCAGAAACACCAAAGAGCCTAAATTAAATAATATACACTGTTACACAAATATTGAGACAAGTGAAATATCTTTGTCCACCAAAGAGCATAATAATAAATTTAAATTTAAAAGTTATTCATAAAAAAAAGACAAATATTTGCTTATAGCTCATAAATTATTGATTTTAAAACTACATATTTCAATTAAAAGTTTTTACTTTTAATAGTACTTTACAATGACATGCTATTTCATATCTGAAATAGTTGCAGAGATGTGATCAAAATTGAAAATGTCTGCTCATGTATCCTGAAAAGTAATTTTCATGGGAAAAATCAGTTGTCATTTGATTTGGGCAGTGCCTAAATATGAAATTAAATAAAACTTGTAAAAGTAGATTTAGAGAAAAGATTTTTTTTCTCTCTTTTTGGCCTTCAGTAAACTACCCGTGATTTTAAGTTAGATAGTTAATTCCAAAAATTCTTCGGTTGAACCTCGTAAAACCCCTAGACACCAAGTTTTAGCCCAATCCGTGAAATAGTTCTTGACCCAGGCCAAGATACAGACACACATAGACAGACAGACAGACAGACAGCGTCGCGAAAACCACATTTTCGCTTTCAAGGCTTCATGAAATGTTGGACATTTTATCAAAATATAAAGCTACATTTTTTGACGATACGTCTCTCTTTGAAGGGTTGAGTGAAAGTAAACATTTGTTAAAATCAATATGAAACTTGATAGAACACCCGTGAGAGTTAAAACCAATATGAAACTGGATAGAACACCCGTGAGAGTTAAAACCAATATGAAACTTGATAGAACACCCGTGATATTTAAAACCAATATGAAACTTGATAGAACACCCGTGAGAGTTAAAATCAATATGAAACTTGATAGAACATCCGTGAGAGTTAAAACCAATATGAAACTTGATAGAACACCCGTGAGAGTTAAAACCAATATGAAACTTGATAGAACACCCGTGAGAGTTAAAACCAATATGAAACTTGATAGAACACCCGTGAGAGTTAAAACCAATATGAAACTTGATAGAACACCCGTGAGAGTTAAAACCAATATGAAACTTGATAGAACACCCGTGAGAGTTAAAACCAATATGAAACTTGATAGAACACCCGTGAGAGTTAAAACCAATATGAAACTTGATAGAACACCCGTGAGAGTTAAAACCAATATGAAACTTGATAGAACACCCGTGAGAGTTAAAACCAATATGAAACTTGATAGAACACCCGTGAGAGTTAAAATCAATATGAAACTTGATAGAACACCCGTGAGAGTTAAAATCAATATGAAACTTGATAGAACACCCGTGAGAGTTAAAATCAATATGAAACTTGATAGAACACCCGTGAGAGTTAAAATCAATATGAAACTTGATAGAACACCCGTGAGAGTTAAAACCAATATGAAACTTGGTAGAACACCCGTGAGAGTTAAAATCAATATGAAACTTGATAGAACACCCGTGAGAGTTAAAGCCATTATGAAACTTGATAGAACAACCGTGAGATCTAAAACCAATATGAAACTTGATAGGACACCCATGAGAGTTAAAACCCATATGAAACTTGATAGAACACCCGTGGGAATTAAAACCCATATGAAACTTGATAGAACAACCGTGAGAGTTAAAGCCATTATGAAACTTGATAGAACACCCGTGAGATTTAAAACCAATATGAAACTTTATAGAACACCCGTGAGAGTTAAAATTGTTTTCAGTAGTTTAATACAAGGGTATTTATTAACGTCTGGGGACACACTAGCGCCACAGGGGTATCTGAATATTTCGTGATCCTTTCTCCTTTGATACCAAGCTGGTTTCTATACTAGCGTGGCAAGGATATAGGGAAAAAACAGAGCTATAACACACTTGATAAACCACCCCTCAACGTACCCAACCAAGATTAGAACCTTGACCATCACTGGCAGTCCAGTCTAGTTATAGCTGTCAAGACACCTCAGCTCAGTCGATAGCGTGTCTGCCTATTCAGCAAAGGATCCCGAGCTCGATTCCCAGCATGGCGTAAAATGTATTATTGGTAAAATGTGGGTTTCCCCTCTCACAGTGATGAATTGATGCGAGGGAGGGGGGGGTGTCTAGATTTAAGTCAGTTAGTAAGTCGTGTACTGACATAATTAGTCGTTTCAATAAGTGCGCGATAAATAACTTAAATAAAAATATATGAATAGCATGACGTTTGAGACCATGTGACCATCGATGTATCTAGCTTTTGTCCGGTGTTAACGAAATTAATGTTGTTCAAACATACCACGTTCACTTTCTAAAGACATACTCCCTATTAACTAACTCATAGGAGAGAAACAACCAAGAATGAAAAATCTGGCACGTGGGGGTGGCTAAGTGGTATAAGGCGGTAGACTCGCAACACAATTGTTTACTGTTGACGAGAAGGTCAAATCCCCTGGAGGTCTAGGATGAAGGACTATATCTAAAGGTCGAAGTAAGGGGGGGAGGAGGAGTTCAACATGGAATTTTCATTGTGGTTGGATTACATAAGAGAAAAACTCAGCTAATGCTAAGAATCGAAACCTACCTAAAGGGTTGGAGCTAAGGGTGCGAACCATCTCACTAATCCTACTGGTACTTAGGTCGTTCTTATCCAAAATTATCCCTAGTGCATTTGGCTAGTGCCAGGATCACTATCAAATTACTATTATTATTATTATTATTACTATCATCACCACTTCTTACTACCCGTTCGGGTTATACGCACTTACGCTAATGTGTAATGGTTAGGGTGATTGTGAGATGAAATGAAGGACCTACAGTTTAACGTGGAATCCGAACCACGGTGGAGGCCTGGCATTACCCACATTAACTAGATGTCTTGTCAGAGGTGAAGGAAGGGTTTGGAAATAAAATAAATCTATGTCTGAGCCGAGGATTGAACCCTGGACTCCCATCACAGAAGTCTTACACCTTACCCCTAGACCACCAATCAACTTATTATTATTATTATTATTAATGATATTAATCATTGAGTCTTATTACCTGTTCAGGCTACATGCATGTATGATAATTACTCTAATGGGGTAAGGATGAGAAAGGAATCATTTTAGAGGTGATCTACCCGCACTGGCTTGGAAGGAGAGTGGGAAACCATCTAGGGAAAACCATCTTCATTAGACCGACCGGGATTCTAACCCTAATCTTCCCGTCTTCGGCAGGCCAGACTTAACAAGAGAGTTACGCCTTAGACCAGGGATGTGCAAGCTTACGTACAGGAGGGCTAAATAAAAAAAGGTGGACCAAAGAGTGTTTATATAATTTTTCTTCAAAATTCACAAATATATATAAATATATATATATATATAACCACACATAATAAACCTACATGAATAAGAGTAAATACATTGAAAGAGCAAAACAATCTTAAACAAACATTTTAGTGGTTTGGTATATTTTAAAACTCGTTCAGAAGAGTGATATGATGGGTTGTGAAAAGAGTGGAACTATGAGAAGGTGATTCTCAAGAGAGAAGAGTGGAACTGTTAGGAGGTGATTCTCAAGAGAGAAGAGTGGAACTGTTAGGAGGTTATCCTCAAGAGAGAAGAGTGAGACTGTGAGGAGGTGATTCTCAAGAGAGAAGAGTGGAACCGTGAGGAGGTGATTCTCAAGAGAGAAGAGTAGAACTGAGAGGAGGTGATCCTCAAGAGAGAAGAGTTAGACTGTGAGGAGGTGATTCTCAAGAGAGAAGAGTGGAACTGTTAGGAGGTGATTCTCAAGAGAGAAGAGTAGAACTGAGAGGAGGTGATTCTCAAGAGAGAAGAGTGAGACTGTGAGGAGGTGATTCTCAAGAGAGAAGAGTAGAACTGTGAGGAGGTGATTCTCAAGAGAGAAGAGTGGAACTGTTAGGAGGTGATTCTCAAGAGAGAAGAGTGGAACTGTGAGGAGGTGATTCTCAAGAGAGAAGAGTGGAACTGTGAGGAGGTGATTCTCAAGAGAGAAGAGTGGAACTGTTAGGAGATGATCTTCAAGAGAGGAGAGTGGAACTGTGAGGAGGTGATTCTCAAGAGAGAAGAGTGGAACTGTTAGGAGGTGATCTTCAAGAGAGAAGAGTGGAACTGTTAGGAGGTGATCTTCAAGAGAGAAGAGTGGAACTGTTAGGAGGTGATCTTCAAGAGAGAAGAGATACGCTCATCGGTAAGTCGGTTTCTAAGATCACTTTTCAAAGTTTCATTTTTTTAAAACATTTGTTCACACGAATGCAAACATTGTCTTATATTTTTGGTCATAATTTACCAAGTTTGGAAATGTTGAAGGTTAGGGTTGCAACATAACGAAACACAAGGCAAGACATTTAAATTATCCCGCAGACCGGATTAAACAAATCAACGGGCCATAGTTTGCCCATTTTTTTCTTTAAAGTTAAAGAGTTTAGACCATTCGACCAGTGAAGTGGGTCACTATCAACTTAATGTTCATTTAAAGTTCAAGTAACGTAAAAAAACACTGTGTGATCATTATTCACTTAACTTAAAGGTGTCTTAAAGTAAAATCTCGAAAAATAGACAGCAAATGAATTTGAATGGTTTGAAAAACAAAGGTTCGCTAAAAGGGAACTTTGGCAGTTAAGGCCCACTAGGCTCTAAGTTGATGCCATAGAAGCTCACTGGAGCTATAAAATAAATTGTAACAAGAGGTCACGGCGATATACGAAGAAGGCTTCTACACACCATAAACAAACAAACAAACAAACAAACAAATGAAGCACTAAATAGCCGTGTTGACGTTTCTCGCAACATGATTGGTTGGCAGGGTACACAGGGTACACTTCAGGTAACATAACGTGAGAGGAAAGCTAATCCCTAGATAAATCTTACATTAAATAAATCTCACGTAACGTAAGTTAAAGTGTATCGTGATGGCTTTAGCTCAAAATCCTAAGGAGAACCTTATCCGTTGGGTCATCCTTACGTTAGGTTTAGTGAATGTTGAATTTATCTGTGTTGTAAGAAATAATTAGTTAAATAGTAAAACCTATTGTTTTTCAAACTTGGTTTACTTCACATTAGTTATTCAAGATAAGAAGGAGCCAATTTTCATCCAACCCGCACTTTATTTTTTAATTCTTCATTATTTCATTTAAAATTCCTTTTACATCATGGTTTAAAAATGTTACATGCCATCTTTCCAAGCAAATCGTATTATAAAATATGAATACGTAACTCAGTTTCTCCAACAAATAGTTTGATTTCACTGAATCTTGTGATTTTAGAAACGCATTGATGCATTTTATTCAGTAATATTGTTTTTAAATGTCGTGTTCTATCATAATCCATCTTGTTGGAAATCAATTTTATTCATTCTACTTGAGCATTTATTTTGTAACAATTTGTTATAATTTAAGATATTTAACTTATCTTATTCATGGTTGTTAAACCACATTTTTTGTCATCATACTATTATTACACGATATAAATCTCAATATTATTTATACTATTCTTGACTAACTGATGTGAAGTAAACATCATCATCATCATCATCATCATCATCATCATGAACTGTTTCCATCCTATTTATGGGTTAGTTTAGTAAAAATTCCTCAATCTTATTCTTTCCTTTCACCATCTTCCTTCTTTACTCTCGTTCATTATTCTTCTATCATTCGCGTACTTTCTGTTTTCTTCTCCTCTTATCTCTTCTTTTTTTCTATTTCTTGAGGTATTTCCCCACGAAACTTATACTACATCATTCTCCTTGGTATTATTTCCTTGTCCATCCTATCACTATCTCTTTCCTCTACTATCTCATGTAGTCCATCACCGTCTTCACATGACCATACCGTCTCACCCTTGTTTCCTGTATTATCTCATGTATTCCCTGTAGGCCCTACTCCAAATCTTACTCTTACAACTTCATTTCTAATCTTATATATCCTGGTGACAGCCAACATACACTTCATAAATTTCATTTCCACGACTTCAGATTTTCTTGTATTTCTAACATTCAATAGCCTGGTTTCTGCTGGATACCTAGCTATTAATACAATGTATGGACTTTCACAGCACTGTCTTACACCACAAGAGCACTTCTATTGTTCATAGAAGTTCTCCTACACGCCTGTAAAACACCTACTTTTTAAAGTGAGCAAAGCTAGCAAAACAGCAGATGAGACAGTAGCGTCTCGTGAGCAAAAATTTTAGGCAAGCTTGGAAGGAGTGCCCCCAAGCTTAAAAGGTGAGGTCCCCAGATTTAAAAAAAATGCTTCAAGAAGCGATTTTTAGGTGTTTTTTTATGATAGTTGTGGCTTTGGGCGTCCTTCTTTTCTGTTATTTACATTATTGTGTTATTACTTATTATAGACACTTGCTTATAAACTTTCGTTTGTTAGCGTTCACTGATACACACATCCAAACAAAAGCACCTGCTACAAAAAAAACTCCACAAAACTCTAAAGCCCGGGAAACACGACACAACTTATTGTAAAAAAAAGTTGTTCAAGAAATTGTACAATATCTTGGTCACATGAATTACATACCAATTTTAGCCAGTGACTGTTCACACAGCCTTTGTGATTACATACAATATTTGGAGAAAAAAAACACATGGTGTTTTGCCCTCTTGATGGAAAAATAATGATTGAATGATTTGGAAAAAAAATTGTATTTAATGTAAATAATCATTTCTTAATCATTCCTAAATATTACTCTAAAAAAATAAAAACTTTTTAATTTTTTTATTATTATTTTAAAACAGTTGAAAACTGTTATAATTGGGGTTTAACCACCTTCAATTATATGAAACTGTCTAGTAGATGAAGTTTTTTTTGTTTACAACTCAAAAGTTGTACAAGAAAAATGGCTGATATAGGACGCGTTCTATCTCCTGAAATTGTATACAATAAGCTGTGCAGAGCAGATCTTGTATAAGTTTTGATGTTCACACGACTCCATCTTCAGGCTTCAACTTCTTGTACAACTTTATGTACAAGAAGTTGTGTCGTGTTTACCGGGCTTATAGATGTGTAGGCACGGACAATATTAATTTACCCTTTCATGCCATACTATCCTTCTATGTTTTAAAAGGGGAAGAGAGTAGTGACTTCGGTTCTAGTCGTCATATTTCGGGCAAGAGAAGTCGTAACTCGGCTGTTTGCATTTTTACCCGACATCCGCAGCTCTTCCCCTTTTCGCTCCTCCGAGATCTGTGACGTCACAAATAAAAACTACACTAGCTAGACTCTAGAGCAATGGGATGAAAGTCGAACAAATACCGACTTTCAACCACCGTTAGATGGACTAGTGCACGTCTTGCATGCATGTTACGGTCACTAACATATATGGGATTTTTTTAAACCCATTGATGCTTGCATTACATTTAAATGATTACCAGGAGAATATTTTTGCAAACATAAAATCTTCAAGGGAAAGCAGTGCTTGCCTTGCTCACGCAACGCCACTGAGGTGATATATAGGCCTATTATTTAACTTATCATTTCTTTATAACATAATAAATTATATCTCCTTAAGGTGGAATGGAAGGGGTCATTAGAAAAGGCTATTGTTTTTGCAGTTTTTATGGCATAATTTTTTTTTTTTTGCTAAAATAAATAAAATATTGCTCCAGTACAAACCTAGAGTTTAATTTTCTTCAAATGGTGATATCAACAATTGTTGAATATCTGTCATGACCATAGTGGCCTTAGATGAGATTTTTTTTTAAATGAAGGGATAAAGTTGTCATTAAATTTCAAGATACCCTTGACAGGTATTCAAGAAATGTTAAAGTCACCATGTGAAGAAAATTGAATTTTATGTTTGTACTGGAGCCATGTTTGATTTATTTTGCCCCCCCACCTCAAAAAAAAATAAGAAAGGTTTTGGCATAAAAATGGCAAAAAAAATTACTGGATCTTTCTCGCACCCACTTTCATCCCACCAAAAATAAAAAATGTTTTTCAAAAAGTTGAGTTTAAGGTTGTCTGGGCTTAGACAAAACATAATGCTGATAAAAAACACTCTTACTTTAAACGCGAAGACCCGCTACAATGGAGCACCTTCATTGTCTTACTAGTGTAAACATTCTGATAGCCTGGAGGTGGATCATCCCCCCTGCCCCCACCCCTTCCCCAAATGAACAAAACCAGTCTATATTTTGTCCAAACAAAGTGTAGTCTTGTCTCTTCAAGTAATATAACTTTGTACGACAAAGGTCCAAACAAGTATTACCACGAGGTTTTCTAATAAGAGCTGAAGCCAGGTACTGTGCGGTAAGATGGAGGGCGGGAGGGGGTGCTAGCTGGGCTGTAACTACCCTCCTGCCATCCCTCCTTTCACTAATAGAACAACCTAGTTTTGGTTTTACGTCCCATGAGGTATTGTCCGTGGTCTGAGATTATGAAGGACTGCGAGAGCCCCATGTTCTCATTAATTAGTCTCGCGGTGACTTTACCTAGCAGGGATATTAGTCGTATCCTCAAACAAGGGTCCGTATCCCCCGCGACTATCTCCGACGGGAATTTTCTCTCTTTCTGTCCGTGGGGACGCGAGGGGGATTGAGAACTCTCTGTAGGACCTCGGTGGAAAAATTAAACCTACTAAAGAGGATATAAAAGAAATAAAGTTTAGCCTACATAAACCAAAGGTCACGATAATATTTATCTTACAAAATGTTAAAACCGATGGCTACTGACCACATGCTTTGATGCTTGGATACATGAAAATAGACTTAGCTATATTTTTAAAAGAGTTGGATAAAAGTATATATGTATTTTGTATATGGTTATCCGATTATAAATCTATGTTGACTTTATTTTTAGTATTGGAAATTGGAATTTCCTAAGATATTTTTAAATTTCTTATAATTTACTACCAATCGAGGCTATCGACATATTTACACTAATTGGATGAATTATTATTGTTATTATTACTACCGCGTCTTAATACCCGTTCGGGTTATACGCACTTACGCTAATGTGTAATGGTAGGGTGATTGTGAGATGAAAATGGAGGACCTACAGTTTAACGTGGAATACGAACCACGGTGGAGGCCTGGCATTCCCCACATTCACAAGATGTCTTGTCAGAGGTGAAGGAAGGGTTTGGCAATCAGATAAATCTGTGCCGGGACCGAGGATTGAACCCCGGACTCCCAACACAGAAGTCTGACACCTTACCCCTAGACCACTAGGTCCTCCAATTGGATGAATAAGGTAGTATTTTTAAGAAACGTATCCGTATTTGCGGGAGTAAGAGTGGGAAACCATTTAAGCAATAAACACTTCCGTATATCCGACTGGAATTTGAACCCTGGCCTCCTCTTACAGTTTTGATTGTCAAAAAGAGACTGATGTTTTTTTCTGGGCCCATACAAGTAATTTTTTTTTTCAATATACGACGTACAAACTAACTTTATTATTATTATTATTATTAGCACCGCGTCTTACTACCCGTTCGGGTTATACGCACTTATGCTAATGTGTAATGGTAGGGTGATTGTGAGATGAAATGGAGGACCTACAGTTTAACGTGGAATCCGAACCACAGTGGAGGCCTGTCATTCCCCACATTCACAAGATGTCTTGTCAGAGGTCAAGGAACGGTTTGGTAATCAGATACATCTGTGCCGAGACCGAGGATTGAACCCCGGCCGTCCAACCGTTATTCATCACTGTGAAAGGCGGAAACCCACATTTCACCAAGGATACATTTTTAGGTAAGGCCAGGAATCGAACCTGGGACACTTAACTAAGTAAAAGACACGCAATACCAGCTGAGCTAAGATGTCAGACTTAATAAATTCAAACTAACGTATGTTATTTATCACACTGGACTGTGTTCTAAGACATGTTAGAACTTTTAACACACAAAATCGAGACAGTTATTATTTGCAAACCAAAAGCAGAAAATGTTCTAGAAACGAGGCCAAGATAAAATGGGGAAAGGCATGCATTTCTGGATCTTACAGTAGCCGTCTTGCAGTTTTATTTAGTATGTCCACTCGTGAAGATTCC
>CABFOV010002890.1:0-15650 GCA_902141375.1 Timema poppense | reverse complement strand
CCGTTCGGGTTATACGCACTTACGCTAATGTGTAATGGTAGGGTGATTGTGAGATGAAATGGAGGACCTACAGTTTAATGTGGAATCCGAACCACGGTGGAGGTCTGGCATTCCCCACATTCACAAGATGTCTGGTCAGAGGTGAAGGAAGGTTTTGGTAATCAGATAAATCTGTGCCGGGACCGAGGATTGAACCCCGGCCGCCAGCACAGAAGTCTGACTCCCTACCCCTAGACCGCCAGGTCACCCAGAACACCTAATACTAATACATACATACACACATACACACACATATACATACACACACATACATACACACACATATACATACACACATATACATATACACACATATACATATACACACACATACATACATACACACATACATACATACATATATACATACATATATACATACATACATACATACACATACATACACATACATACATACATACATACATACATACATATATACACATACATACACATACATACATACACACATACATACACACATACATACACATATATACATACGTACACACATACATACACATACATACATACATACATACACATATATACATACGTACACACATACATACACATACATACACATACATACATATACATACACATATATACATACGTACACACATACATACACATACATACATACACATACATACATACACTTACATACATACATACACATATATACATACATACACATATATACATACATACACATATATACATATATACATGCCTAATCACTCTGTTCCCTTAAGGGGTAGGCAATAAACTGTGTAGGCTATAAAGCTAAAAAACAACTCCTTACTATAATCCATCCTCACTAACTTTCTCCACACTTCCCTTACCTTTCATACTCCCTTCGCTTCAACAACATCCATACACATAGATATACATGCTCTTTATTCTTAAAACTCATCATGTTTTTTTCCCCCACACATTCGTCTACTACATTTAGCCACGTCTTACATGACCTTCCTCTTACTTTTGATCCACACACTCTACCTTCATATATGTGCTTCGTCCCTCGATCCACACTCATCATCTCAATAAGCCAAAAACAAATAAATAATAATAAAACCTATTAGTCCGTCCATATAGAATCAAACAGGTATCCCTTGGACCTGTATATTAATATCTTAGCCCACCCTATGATTCGGGTGCGGTCGCGGACTTCAATTAATATTCAATACGCCATTGAGAGAGGGCTTTCATACTCACTCGAGATTCCTCCGTACAAAGTGCGCGGAGGTGATTTCATTGCCGCCGACAGAATTCGGGAGGATGATATTAGTGCCCGCTAATCCCACTAGAGTTCACTCGATAGAACGCAAGCTTTAAAGCTTGTTTTAAAATTCAGAAACGCGGTCTCGTACGGTATCTGCCGGCGTGAACTAATTACTGAGGGTAAAGCGAGTTCAGTGGGATAACGCGCTAAATAACTTACCATACCGTCGTCACGAAGGGTGCAGGGAACTCGAGAAAAGGTAAGTGTTTTGTCGTATTCAGATCGAAACATGTTTTTGGTCAAAAGAGATAAAATATTGCTCTATTACATTAGTATTATTATTATTATTATTATTATTATTATTATTATTATTATTATTATCACCGCGTCTTACTACCTGTTCGGGTTATACGCACTTACGCTAATGTGTAATGGTAGGGTGATTGTGAGATGAAATGGAGGACCTACAGTTTAACGTGGAATCCGAACCACGGTGGAGACTTGGCATTCCTCACATTCACAAGATGTCTTGTCAGAGGTGAAGGAAGGGTTTGGTAATCAGACAAATCTTTGCCGGGACCGAGGATTGAAGCCCGGCAGCCAGCATACAAGTCTGACACCTTACCCCCTAGACCACCAGGTCACCGCTCTATTACAAACACAGAGTTTAATTGTCTTCACATTGTGATATCAACAGTTGTTGAATATCTGTCGCGAGCATAGTGGTATTAGATAAGAAACTTTTTTAATGAAATGAAAAAGTTGTCATTAAATTTCATATATTCCGTATAACCCACACGGGTAGTAAGAATCGGTGCTATTTAATAATTATTAAATTCCAGGACACCCTTGACGGATATTCAAGAATTGTTAATGTCACCATATGAAGAAAATCAAACTCTAGCTTTCTACTGAAGAAATGTTTTATTTGTTTTTACCAAAAACAGTTCTGTTGAAACCGCAAAACCACAGGCCTTATCTCGCGTTTTTTGCATTCCCACCTTAAGGGTGTCGTCTACTTGATCCATCAGCGAGTGAAAGTATTGTGATCATAAAAAAAATTAATCAAATTTGAGATTTTTAGGGATATCCAACAACAACAAAAAGTTGTTTCCGCAATGCCTTCTGTTTATTTCTGGGACTAGAGTTGAAACTATTTGACCGATCAGGCTAAAACTTGGTCTCGATGGTTTCCATAAGGTTGTCTAGAGTTTTATTTTAAAATCAAGGCTAGTGAAAAGAGAAAAACAATAATTTTTTTTCGCAAAATTAGCTCTTAAGATTTTGATTAAAATTCGTATCCAAGCACTGTTTAGCATTACAAACAAAATTATCTATCTATTTTTCCCTTGAAAATTACTTTGAGAGTACTTTACCTAAGTGTATATTTCCAATATTGAGCATATATCTGAAAATCTTTCAAAGATGAAATATCTTAAAGTAAAAAGCTGTAAGGTTGTGGTTCAATTAAAAATAAGTTACGTTTAATTGAAATAATATTTTATAAATTTGATATTTTTCTGAGTAATTGGCAATTTTTGTTTACTTAAATAGAGCTTTGGGAAATAAAAATGCACATGACAAATAACATTATGTTCATGTAACAATGAATATTATTATTTCATGTATATTCGCTGGTGAAATACGATGCTCATTTTTTTTCCATTATGTTTCTGTAACAATGCAGATTATTTCAGTTCACATATCCTACGAGTTATAAGTATATTTTAGATAAAGGAATGAGGAAGTCTGTGAGATATGCCAAACCGATTATTTCCTAAAGGAATGGTAGTTCTGAAGCTTAAAGATCACTAAAACAACCCTCCATTATCTTAAAATGTAAGGTTTTGACCCTGTAAAAGACTTCATTTATTTCTTGAGGAAGGCTATATATATTTCCTGAATACAGTTTAACTTTCCAACGTATGTAGTCTATTTAAAAACATAACGTTATTAGTTTTACAACATAGTTTTTTTTTATTACTTTAACACAGCGTTTCACAATTAAATTTAGTCATGGATGCTTTATATAATTTGTACATCATAACGTAACCTCTTAAATATTTTGAGCGTAGCACAGAAAAAAAAGCACTGAAGTAGAATTTTTTAATTTATTCAAGGTCAAATACCTTTAAATTGAAAGTTACATTTTTCCAGGGGACACGTTTTGTCCTCTTTCATGTTCCAAACAAATGCAGCCATCCTGTTGTATATGTGCCAGTCAGGGAGGAAAAAATTATATGTTTTTCTATTAATTAATTAATAAGTGTGGTATCAGATTCTTTGTTTATTATTAGTTTTAAAAATACAAAGAACCTCAACAAACATTTTAATGGTCAAATTCTAATATTATATTCTTTTTTTCTGTAGATGATCTGGCAGTCTAGGGGTAAGGTGTCATACTTCTGTTCTGGGGGTCCAGGGTTCAATCCTCGGTCCCGGTATAAATTAATCTGATTGCCAAACCCTTCCTTCACCTCTGTAAATACGTGTATTAATCACAACTTGTGAGTGTGTAGAGTGCCAGGCTTCCGCCGTGGTTCGGATCCCATTTTAAACTGTAGGTCCTTCATTTAATCTCACAATCACCCTACCTATTACACATTAGCGTAAGTGCGTATAACCCGAACGGGTAGTAAGACGCGGTGCTATTAATAATAATAATAATAATAATTTTTTTTTCTTATACTATTTGATTTAATTGTTTGACAAATTGTGTTCTTCTACTATTTGATTTAATTGTTGACAAATTGTGTTCGCATCTCTGGAGCCTCATCAAGTCGTTTTAGATACTTTATTTGATTCCAGAGACTAGCGAGAATCCAATTTCGCGCAAGTACGTGCTGACAACAGTACTTTTATCGCCCGTCGCGACTATCTGGGAATTCTTCGCGTCAATCGCCACAAAAAGCAATAAAACTTCTTTAAATCTCTTTTTGTTAGTTGACTGTCATAAGTAATATCGATCAGATTCTTAAAAGACACGTCAGAAATCCTGGCTGGTTTATCTTGTATGAATGGATTTTGAACTCGGTTATTAATTTTCACTTTCTCGCTATCTTACAGGTAGAGAAAGTATTGTGATCGACAAAAAAATCTAACTCGAGATTTTGATGAATCTCGACGTTTTATGACCCCCCCAATTCCGAAAAAATTATTCTTGAATTTCCGTCTGCCTGTTTGTCTATACCTCCAACTAGAACCTAAAATATTTTAACGATCAGGCTAAAACTTGGTATCTAGGGTTTTTATAGGTTTGCCCCGAGGCGTTTTTTTTAAAATTGGATATCCAACCCTAAAATTAAGGGTAGTTTACTGAAGGGTTAAAAGAGAAAAAAGTCAATTTTCTCACAATTGGCTCTAACGATTTTGATTAAAAATCGTATCTATGCGTTAATTAAGTTTATAAATAAATTGGATATTTTGGTTTTTCCATGAAAATGACCTTTAAGGTACTTTACAGAAGCTGAAATTTCCGGATCTCCGCAAATATTTGAGATAATAAATAACTTATCGTTGCAAAATTGTAGTACTATTAAAAATAAACAACTTTTATATGAAATATATTTTTATAATACCAACAGTTTCTGAGATATTGGCAAATATATTAATACAATTTTGTGAGTTTTAATTGTAAAGAGATATTAAGTTTTAACGCAATAATTCTCCAATGCCATAGAGTAATTTAATATAAGTAAGTCTCTTTAAAAGTTTATGTTATTTTTCCTTTAACCTCCTAGGTAAAATGTTTGTACAACAATGATATATCTCCATTTTAGACTGAATAGTCAATATTTACAATTTTATTGGTCAACATTTATAAATGAGGAATTTAATAAAATGCGATTATATGGAGATGTGCAACACCTAATATAATGTTTAATATATTAACCGGAAGTTGAAATTTTAATACGATGTGTTGACCCTTGTGGACCTAGTATTGATATTTTTTATCGGTCCAAACATAAAAATGAGGACATTAAATTTTTTTAAATAAAATTATAAATTTAAAATTTGGGCTCAAAAAAAGTTTTATATAAATATAGTTCAATTTATACTTGGGTTTGCTAGTGTATATTATTTTGTTTCACATATACTACGAGTTTTGAGTAAATATCTCCTTTTTTAAACAATAGAGTGAGAAAGTCCGTGTGGAGTACCGTACCATTTATTTGTTTCAAAGGTGGAAATTACTGAATAATATAGGTATGTAAATTGTGAAGATGATCTGAAAAGTCACTGAGAACACATACTTCAAGTTCAATTTCGGATTTTTTCTAAGAACATCCTTATATTTTTAAAAATAATCAAAATTTGTTGCTTCACAGGCTGCTTTATTTAATTTTGTGAATAGGTAGATCTAACCAGTCGACTCTATCATCCCTTCATCGTGTTGGGTTCTTGACATCCTTACCAAATTTTTGATTAGATAGTCCTCGGCAGTCAGTATTTGTGTAGGTTGAACATTAAGTATCTCCGTCATCGGGGTGTTAGCACATGGGGGGTAGGGGGAGAAACATGGGAACAATTAGATATGGAAATGAAGACCCGGCTTTAGTAGATTGACGTCAACATATTTGCTTTAGATGGTAAAAAAAATACACACACACACTAGGGACATGAGGGGCCATACATGTATTACGTAACGAAATTTTAGGCTTTTTTTTTTACGCCCCCTTTCCAATATCACGCCTCGTAACGCTTTGGCAACCCCAATTTTGCTCATGTCATTTTCAAATGGGCTTTTTGGATCTTATAAATTTAAAATAAATAGGATTTTGAATAAACGATGCAATTTCTAGTCAAACAGTTTTATTCGTATTTATTATGTATTCGGTCACTGAACCCTAAACAGCGGTAAAATGTGTCCTGCAACCTATCGACCGTAGTTTTATTGGTACGCATCAACATAAAAGGGTGTGACAGTGTCATATGATCGATCGCATCTTTGGAATTGAATACAAAAAACAGTTTAGTACCTGCAAATAAATAAACTACTAATTAAAAACTTAATGAAACACTTTTTAGTAGTCTACCTATTTAATTGAATTTAATTCGATAGATTCAAATAATATTTTTGTTTAAATTTTATTGTTTGCATTATAAACTAAAATTTCGATACATTACGCTAGTCTAAACGCCCCCTCCCCATGTCACCCCTTCACTCCCCCTTCCCCCTCAAGTGCCCAAGTGCGTTACGTAATAACTTAGATTTATCAACATCCATTATTTACTGATGGAACTCTATAAAGTTCTTATGAATTATATATTAAAATAAACAACCATGGAGGTCCTCGTTTCTCTTGTAATCTTCCCATTGCATCTGGGAACTTAGATGTAAAATTGGTCAAGAGGTTAACACGTCTGTCTAGTGTGGTCACTTTACAATTAGTGTGTTCAGGGAAGCCGCATCACCAGGAGCCTTAACCCCCACTTATACTCAAGGAAGTCTAATCCCAAGACACTGATTTGCTAGCCATCATGAATTACCCCTAAATTTCCCATATCCCGTGTGATTCTAAAACTTCCCTTACATTATTCGATTAAAAATTAAACAAAAACAAAACAAGCCCAATCCTTCCGGATGAAAAGTAATGGCAATAACATTTTAGTGAAACAATTTAGTGAGGATGTATATAGATTAAAATAGGCCTAGAATAGATATAACATGATGAAATCGTATTAAGAGCATGCATAATAAGCCTATTTGGTTAAATAGCAATAATATTTATCTATGATGTCCTAATTATACTGACAATTACAACATATAATTACTAATAAACTTAAGGGGGGAGAATTGAGTAAAATAAAGTATAAAACTAGTCTAATATCCTTGGATATTATAACTGACGGACACATGTAAGCTTATTATGTGAAAAGACGAATGTGGGTGTTTAGCATTAAATTAGCAAAATAAACACGTTGAAATAATATATCTATATATTAAATGGTCAAGAGATAAAAGATTAAGACCCAAACCACATTACATCGGCAAGATATGCAATTTCAGATAACCACAAAATGTTTATTAATCAATCAAACAATAGAAATTTATAATCCACAAATTATGCCAACAACTCTTGACGCAATTCAAACACTAACGATTTTTGTGTGTTTTGTTGAAACCCCTAATTTTACCTCACGTGACCACCTGCGTACAACAACGCGGGAAAAGAATAGGCGGGATTGAGGGTGGCTATACCGACGCGAAGCTATTCGCGGTAGTTTAGGAAAGCTACCTGTGTATGTACAGTTTAAAAAAAAAATCAAAAGTAGAGTGTATTATTATTAGCACCGCGTCTTACTACACGTTCGGGTTATACGCACTTACACTAATGTGTAATGGTAAGGTGATTGTGAGATGAAATGGAGGACCTACAGTTTAACGTGGAATCCGAACCACGGTGGAGGCCTGGCATTCCCCACATTCACAAGATGTCTTGTCAGAGGTGAAGGAAGGGTTTGGTAATCAGATAAATCTTTGCCGGGACCGAGGATTGAACCCCGGCCGCCAGCATAGAAGTCTGACACCTTACCCCTAGACCACCAGGTCACCCAAAAGTAGAGTGTAGAAACTATGGGTGATCGCGAGACCTTTAGTAAGTTTAGAAGTAGATTGTGGCCTAAAAGGGCTGCTTACCCCAGGTCTGAGGCGACACTCTCCCAATAGAATCGCCTGCTGATGACGGGGAGGTTAGGGTTATTTTCCTGGTCGTGTGGTGGCTTATGGTGGTGGAGGCGAGGGCGGATCAAGGGTCTGTTGTCGAGGAGGGTGGAGTGGGGGAGGATTGGTTTTCATAAGACTCCTTCAAGTGGCATGATGATAAAGCACCACCGTTTGCAAACCAACTGCCAAAAGGACTAGCGGGACGCGGGGGAACTGTGCATGCAGCGAACCACGCGGGACGACGCTGCAGTCTCGCGTTCGCCAGCAAATACGCGGGATTTATTCGCCCTGGTTAGTGCACTCCTATATCCCGCGATGATATGTTATTTCACGCGAATTGGGCTCCTGTGTTCCTCGTTGGTGTGAGCAGGTCTCTAGGTAACACTGCTCTAACCAATTGCCGTTTAATTGATGACATGCTGTTTGCTTTAACGACTATATATAAACCTCAAGGCCACTTTGATTAGCAAAGGCTTATTAAACGAGTATATAACTCATGTAGTTGAGTACTTTGTAGCACTTTCTAGACATGGTAGCATTCATAACGTAATAAACCAATTTAACCTAACGTTTAACATATATCCGTTGCTACAGCAATCGGAGGTCTTTCTCAGTAATTAACTTAAGCCATAAAACATAGATAGCACTTTATAAATTAAGATAGGCCGAGATTAAACCAAAGTCCCCTTGATTTTATTTTGGTCTCCCTGGCCCCTTAATAATGGGTATGAGTTAGTTCTAAATAATGTCGATTACATTTTCAGTTTAATTTATTATAGTGCGACCAATAGATACGACACCTTTAACAGGCTAACACTGAAAACTACGTAATAATAATAATAATAATAATAATAATAATAATAATAATAATAATTTCAATTTTAATTTCAATTTCAATTTCCTTTATTATAGTGCTGGCCAAAAGTCGTAAGACCTATAACAGGCCAGCACTGAAAAGTACACACGTACATACTTTATAATACATATATTTACACAAGAAAAAATGATAGACAAAAAATGGCTAAATAATGTTATATATTGATGAATAGCTACGAGATAAAAAGTAGTTAATAATAATAAGCATAGAAAGAAACATTAAAAACAAATAACTAAATAGTAAGCAGTAACATTATGCAAAAAAATATCAGAATATTGTAAGTTTAAATAATATAGGCAGAACCTCTACATGATAAATTATTGATATGGGACATCCTTAAATAACTCTCTGAGTTTAGCTTTCCTTTTATGATAAAAGTCAAATTCGACAAATCTAATAATAATAGTCATAATAATAATACCGTATGTAAGAATAATTAAATAAGAAAACAATTATAGCTAAATAACTACTTAAACAAGTAAATTTAAGCTAAAAAATTATACAATCGGTAACAGTAACAAAATTCAATAAAATTGTCGTTATTTAAATAAAAATTAAAAATAAAAATCATGCATTATGTATATATCTATATATATACTTATATATATCTATCTATATATATATAAGTATATTAATTATAGTGTTGTTCCTTAAATAACTCTTTGAGTTTGGCTCTTATTTTGTGAAATAAATCAAATTCAGCAAATCTAGAATTTGTAATGTCTATAATCGCCCAAGAGAGCTGCGCTTGAAAGAATTACTGATGGAAAAGGTTTGATTAGGCACTCAATAAGGGACATGACCCGCCTCGTTGGCGTAGTTGGCTAACGCGCTAGTCGTGTTGAGCTCGACTGCTGAGGACGGGGAGATCGAGGTTCGAATCTCGGTCGGGTGAACTGGGGGTGGTGTTTTTTCCTAAATGGTTTTCCACTCTCCCTCCACGCAAATGCGGCTTCACTTCCTCTAATTCAATCTTCCCAATTTCTAATCTATTAGCGTAATTAGTACTTAAAGCGTATAACCCGAACGGTTAGTAAGACGTGGTGCTAAATAATAATAATAATAATAATAATAATAATAAGGGACATGGATACCTACATGTTTAAGGACAAATTTACAAAAAAGGTTGCTAGTGAAAATATTAAAAACAGAAATATCGTCACAAGTCTGCGTGATAAGAGAGTTTGGAGCACTAAAAGGTTTCTAATTGCGTCATAATCATAATAAATCGGGTTAAGATAGAATTTATCATAGCAAGCGGTAAACAAATTTACGTTTAACGTTTTCCAACCTGAGAGATTCAGTTGAGGTAATGGAGTTCCACACCACAACATCTTTACAAGCTTAGATCTAACCAAGGCTTGGTGCAGTGATAAAATATAATCGATTTTAGTGAATGCGTCAAAGTAATTTCAATGAGTAAGATATTTATTATATGGTCATATTAATAATAACAATAATTTTCATTTAATTTAATTTGCATTTTTCCTTAATTAAAGTGCTAGCCAACAGTCTAGACCTCTACACTGAAAAAAAAATACATAGCACAAGGCTAACCAAATATTAAGTATAAACCATTCACCGTTGGAGTGGTGGTAACTGACATCCAGCAGAAGATGAAGATGTAAAAAAAACAATTAATAGAAAAGCTTAATAAAAACAAAATTGTTCGTTGTGAAAGTTTCGACTGTCGAAAGTGACAATGAATCAAATTGTTTGGCGAATGGATACATGAGAGTTGTATATCTAGTGACTTTTCCTAGATGTCAATTACGACCCCTCTCATGGCGAACGGAGTATACATTGTCTGTATGTACAATAAATTACAACGAAATATATTTAATTGCTAAGTAATGATAAAGAAGAAAAACAAAAAACAATAAGTAGCTAATCGATAGTAATAATTATTTAGTGAATAGTTCACAGTAATAATAATATTAATAATAATAATAATCATGATGATGAAATATTGCGGGTATCCTCACATAGTTTTACCTCATATCGGATAGACCCAAAATGCATCTAACACACATCATTGGTCTTTTCTGGTGTCGGGGAGGTCGGAGCACGAATCCCAGCCGTGTATACTTAGGGTGATTTTTCCTAAATCTTATTCATTTCACCCTCCGTTGCAACAAATTCGGGAACCTTTCCTCTAAACTCTACCTTAATCCTCCTTACTTTAGCAGAGTAATTAAAATACTTATAGTTTGGACGGTTAGCAAGGCGTGGTGGATATATTAACAGCGGATTAAAAAGTTACGAGCTTCGGTAACCGCATAGTCTAAGGCACTACTTTCTCAATAGATTAGACCGCCGAAGACGGGAAGATCAGGGTTCTATCTTGGTCGGGTGTAGTGATGGTTATTTTTACTGAAGGATTTTCCACTCTCCTTCCATGCAAATGAGGGTACACGTACACTAAATTTAACCCTACTAATCCATATTGCATTAGTGTAATTAGTACATAGGCATCTTGTGAATGTGAGGAATGCCAGGTCTCCACCGTGGTTCGGATTCCACGTTAAACTCTAGGTCCTCCATTTCATTTCACAATCACCCTATCATTACACATTAGCGTAAGTGCGTATAACCCGAACGGGTAGTAAGACGTGGTGCTAATATTAATAATAATAGTACATAGGCGTATAAACATGATCATATAGTAAGACGTGGTGCTAAAAAAAATTAATAATATCACTGTTCATATTTCTGTTTGGAAGATTAACGGTGTTTTGGCCAACCCAACCCAACTCTACTCGTATAAGACGGACCCACTATCACTCACAACTTACTAAAAAATATTTACAAATGAAAGATACAGGGGGGAAAGGTGGAGGGTCACGCTAGACACATTATCTAAGACAGTGACTTTTACATCTCAAACCCCATAAAGACCTCAACCAATACTTAAAAAAAAAATTCAAATCAAATATGACAGCGACCTCTTTTAAACATAATATAATTTTTTGTATTTATTATTATTTAGCACCACATCTTACTACCCGTTCGGGTTATAAGCTTTAAGTACTAATTACGCTAATGGATTAGGAATTGGGAAGGTTGAATTAGAGAAAGTGAACCCGCATTTGCGTGGAGGGAGGGTGAAAAATAATTTAGGAAAAACCACCCCCAGTTCCTCCGACAAAGATTCGAACCTCGATCTCCCCGTCCTCTGCAGTCAAGCTCAACACGACTAGTGCGTTAGCCAACTACGCCACCGAGGCGGGTAACATAATATAAAGTGCGTTAGAAAGGTCTCATGATTGTCTAACAGATGGCAGCACTAACTAAATTTGAGTTAAAATTGGACTTTCCCTCCTGCACCCTTCAAATGGTTGTTACATTCTGTTACTATTATAATTATTATTATTATTATCACCGTGTATTACTACCCGTTTGGGCTATAAGCCTGTATATTAATTACGCTAATGTGTTTAGGACGAATAAAGTTAAACTGATAGGGAGTGTACCAGAATTTGAGTTGGGGGGGGAAGAGGGGAAAACCAACCTCATTAGACCCAACCGGAATTCGAATCCCGATCTCCCCATCATCAGCAGTCAAGTAAATCGCGAGGGTGACGCCTTATACCATGCGACCACCAAAATGGGTTCATTATTAATTATTATTTATATTTATATATACTTTAATTATCCTACCACCTTCTTCGGCTGACCACATGGTATAAGGCCTCATTCTTGTGTTAAACTATCCTGATGAAGACGAGGAAGTCAGGGTTCAAATCCCGGTTGGTTTCCAAAATTACTCTCCATTCTCCCTCCACGCAAATGGTGGTACACTTACTCTAAATTTAACCTTTTTCAACCTTAACTTATTAGCCTAATTAGTACATATGCGTATCAACTGAACCGGTAGAAATACGTAACTAAACCCATAGCTATGTAAACATGAAATTATTAATGGTTTCTTATTCTTTCAGCACTAAAATGAGGGTAAGCTCCCTCAAAAGTTCTGCTCTTCTCTTCCTTACCCCATTGAGTGTGACTTTTTGGATAGATCGTACGGGTAGTATTCAAGTGGCGTAATTTAGTACTCACTATTTTGTAACCGGTAAAACAACGAATATATAAGCAGATTCCACTATATGGAGACATAGCACTGTTTTACACGGCCATCGTTTCTTATTATAATCCTCGAGAAATGGAAAGAATGTGGTAAAAGGGCATAAGAAATTTTAATAAAACCTTGGACGTGTATGCCACTCCCAATAATAATAACAATAAAATGAGAAATAGTGGTGTTGTGTGAAGTGAAGTGTTAAAAAACAAGATAATATAACAGAAAGAAAGTTGACTTGTATGTCAGAAGTGTGAACCAGTCGGATGAAGGAAGCGCCAGCATTAAATTCCTGGTTCGTGGAGGAAATGCGTCGAGACTTTTGTGAAGCCAACGAAGGAGCCGACTTTCACAGGGTAAAAAATAAATGGTACGGAACTCCGCACGGACTTTCTCGCTCTATTTGTTTGAAAATGGAGATATTTACTCAAAACTCGTAATATATGTGAAACGAAATAATGTACACTAGCAAACCCAAGCATAAATTGCACTCTACTTATGTAAAACTGTTTTTTTTAGTCCCGGTTTTAAATTTTATAGTTTTGTTTTTAAATAATTAATGTCCTCATTTGTATGTTTGGACCGATAAAAACATCAATGTTGGGTCCACAAGGGTCAACACTTTGTATTAAAATTTCAACTTCCGGTTAAAATTTTCGACATTATATTAGGTGTTGCACATCTCCATATCATCGCATTTTACTAAATTCCTCATTTATAAATTTTGACCAGTAAAAAAAATATAAATATTGACTATTGAGTTTAAAATGGATATAGATCATTGTTGTACAAAAATTTCTCCTAAGAGTTTTAAGCAAAAATAACATAAACTTTTTGAGAGAATTATTTATATATAATTACTCTATGGCACTGGAGAATTATTGCGTTAAAACTTATGTATTATCTCTTTACTACTAAAGCTCACAAAATTGTATTAATATTATATTTGCCAATATCTCAGAAACTGTTAGATTTATAAATATATATTTCAAATATAAAAGTTTATTTTTATTTTTAATAGTACTACAATTTTGCAATGATAAGTTATTTAGTATCTCTAATAGTTGTGGAGATACGGAAGTTTCTTCTTATGTAAAGTACCTTAAAATTCATTTTCATAGTAAAATGAAAATAGCCAGTTTATTTATAATCTTAATCAACGCGTAGATACGAATTTTATTCAAAATCGTTAAAGTCGATTTTGAGAAAATCGATTTTTTCTCTTTTTGCCCTTTCTTAAACTACTCTTAATTTTAAATTTAAACAGACACACAGATAGACGGCATTGCAAGGACCACTTTTTAGGGTTTGGGGGGTCTTGGGACGTCGACATCCATCAACATTTCAGGTTAGATTTTCTTTTGTGGTCGCAATACTTTTACCTTTTGTGTTCGAAAAGTTAATACATATATATATATACGTATAGCTTGAGAGTTATTGGTTTTATAAAAATACGCTTCTAATAAAATATTTGTATTATAAATAGACCTAGCTATTTGTAACGATAAGTAATTTCATATCTCAAATAGTTTAGGAGATACTATATTTTTTTTAAATGCATCGGACCGGAGTCCTTAAAGTCATCTTGCCGAAATATTGAGAGAAGCCATTTTATTTTGAATATTTATAAATGTTTAGAAATGAAATCTAATCAAAATCGTTTAAACAGATTTTCTCAAAATCGGCTTTTTCTATTTTTGCTCTTCAGTAAACTACCTTCAATTTTAGGGTTAGATATCCAATTCCAAAAAATCTTCGGGTCAACCCTATGAAAACCCTAGATACCAAGTTTTAGCCCGATTGGTAAAATAGTTTAGGCTCTAGTCGGAGGTACAGACAGACATACGGAAAGTCAAAAACAACTTTTTAGGATTCGGGGGGTCATGAAATGTCAAGATTCATCAAAATCTTAAGTTCGTTTTTTTTACGATCACAATATTTTCTCTACCTGTAAGATAGCGAGGAAGTAAAAAAGCAGGGTGTGAAGGGGCTCAATACGTTAGGATATAGTAGTACTCAATAAGAGTTATAAAGTCTACATATACAGTCAAGTTTATCTTTAGGTAATAAATAAAATTAGAATGGATTTTGAATGTAATTTTGGGTTTAAATTGAACAAATATCCCAACAAGAAGTGTTTATTTACCTTTTATCCTTTCATTCCCACACAAATTTCACATCTTCTAATAATAATGTTGCATGCTCTTTGAAAAATCCGAGTCTTCATTTGAATCGTCTGACAACTGGTTTCAATTCTCGCTTGTAAGACTACTTACGGTCAGACTTGCGAACCGGTCGCGGTGATGTGTTTCATAGATTCTTACGAGGGCGGCCATACTTGACGTCAGACGGCGACAGATTTGTAAACGCTTTCGTGAGCGTTTTCAGGTTGCGGCGACAAAAAAACTCTCGCGGCCTATTATTTTCTTCTAGAGGTGGCCACACTGGCGTTTCATGTCGCCGCCTGCCGTGAGGAGACTGTGTGTGTTCCAATCTGGAGTTGGCCACTCGCAGGTCAACACCTCACAGCTTCCACAACTCTTTCTTCCACTGGAATAATTGTGTTAAGTGGTTCTCGTCCTTTGTTTCTCAATTCCCTCTTTGACGTTCAGTTATGTTCACCGTAGTTCTTTACCTGAATGGCAGTTGAAAAATCATATCTTTAGGTTTGTACACCTTGACACCCTTTTCTAATCGCACGAAACAAACCATGTGCACCTAGACACCCTTTTCTAATCGCACGAAACAAACCATGTGCACC
>CABFOV010002889.1:23673-64354 GCA_902141375.1 Timema poppense | reverse complement strand
CCCCCAACCGGTTGATAAACTCAGATGGACACGGTACCTTTCATGCAGATCTGACTAGGCCTCCATCCGCCGGCCTGGCCCCTCCTGAGAGGCGCATCCCACGACTCTTGGTCATTGTCTCCAGAGGTACAGCCTTTTAACCTGATAAATAAGAAGACTTGTGTCACTCGTCAAGCTTATAAAGGTCATAGGGCAATATTACCTTCCACCAGGGTCATTCGTTCTAGGATGGGAGGTTATTTTAACCCTCTCTATCTTAATTGAACACTTAAAAAAGACTAACCGGTTCCGTGGTTTAGTGATCAGTGCAGCTGTCTACGAACCTAGAGGTTCCCCGAGGTTCGATTAATGTTACAGGAAAATTAAATAGTAATTAGTATAAAAATAACTTGTGAAGGTGTGAGGAATACCAGGCCTCCGCCGTGGTTCGTATCCACACGTTAAACTGTAGGTCCTCCATTTCATCTCACAATCACCCTACCATTACACATTAGCGTAAGTCCGTATAACCCGAACGGGTAATAAGACGTGGTGATAATAATAATTAGTATAGAATTAACATTTTATTTATTTTATATTTTTTCTATAAATATAAGGGAATGGGTATTTGACCAGGTATCCAAGAGAAGAAATATAAGACGTATAAACTTTTTTTTTAAGAAACTAAAGCAAAGATGAGAAAGTATGAAGGATTTAAGGACTTTTATTAAGTCTGTAAGTCGATTGGGCCGAAATAAGTTTGCTGACCCCTGCCTTAGATCATTCGGCCACTGAAGCGGGTGTAAACTAGCCTCTTCTGTTGAAACGCGCCCTTGAGGATCCCAGATGACGGTCAGGAAAGGGTACGTACCCTGTCGCAGCCAGAGGGTCACACATGAAGGTAGTGTCGAAGAAGGGCAGGTCGTCCAGTCTGAAAGGCAGCTTCCAAACGCTCTGTCTCTTCTTGGGCAGAACTAGGGAAGCCCTGCCTCCTGGGTCGACCTTCTCCAAGATTACCTCCACGTTAGAGGCCTGCAGGCCACTCATCGCCTTCTGGTTGTAAAGATGAACCTGCGTCATGAGTTCCCCGTCAGTGCAACTGGGGTCTTGGGTTCAATTCCCGGCTGGTACCTTGGCTATTTTTCCCGAAAGGGGAATCACCCTAACGGTCACCAGGGTTTGGTTGGCTAGGTTTAAGTTAGGTTTAAGTGTTTTTACTGGTTCTACACTTTCATTCTCTCCATCACCTCATCTCATCGGGACATGTAAAGAGCCTCCACGGAAAGGATGTACGATTAGTACATTCGGTCGTCCCGTGGACAACAGTGCATTAGTACTGGGTAATATTTACACCACTGGGCTACGAATAATGTAATAATAATAGTAATATCGTCTTTATTTTGTTGAAGTTAAGACCAGCGCCTTTTATATATTAAATAAATGTTTATACATCATAATAAAATTGATAAAAACAGCACTTTTACCTAACGCACACATTCTTACTGTATCCCTGCCTCTTTCTTCACATCGATGATCTAGATCCAGACGCACAATATAATATAATTACTGTACAAGCTGTAGCCTACAGTTCAACAGCAACGCTCTCCATCCCCTACAAGCAACTATTATCCCGCGTGCTCTCAGATACAATCCGATTTTTATAGGAAGGACCTCATCTGAAACCTATAAAAGTGCCTTAGTCTTAATTCAACAACCCGTAGGTTGGTTTGAAGACATGTCACAATCGACATGGGGCCAAGGTGACGGCTTTACTTCCTCTATGAAAGAAGCTGTGTTACGGATTTATATCGCTCAAGAAATATCCGTCAACCTCAGCTGGGTTTGAACCCACGAACATTGAGTCCTGATGCGAGCACTTTACCCCAAAACCACCAAGGTCGACGTTCAAAGCGTGCGTCACTTGCCAATCAACTCTGTGATACAGTCGGCTGGAAATAGTAAGTTTACACCAACACTATTGCACGTGGATCGTTTCTGACTAAACATTAATGGAGGAAATACAGTCATTGTAACAAACGGTTATCTTCAAGAATTTTTATTGTTTTGCAATTTTCGTTTTGGAAATGGTTTATTCAATAATAGAAGCATGTTGATTAAGTTATACTTTTTATATACATACCTTCTCTATAAATTTACGGTGATCAGATATCGATTAGATTGACATTTTTCAATAGAAAACGGTGGCTTCATAACAAAAAATAAGAAAATGTAACATGTAATAAACATCGATAAATTATATTCTAAGGGGTGTTCAAAATATTGACATAAAAATTTCCCTCGTTCTCGATAAAATTGATATTTCCAAACGTATGATTTTTCCGCGAGACCTGTCCGGTAGCTAGCGCCATCTACGGTTTCCGTGATCCATCTGTTTTTGTTGGCGCGGAAGGATACTTTTGTCGGTTGTGAAGCCACGCCATGCCTTTCACCCTCCCGTCCACCATCCCACAAAATAAGTTTTAGACTTTCACTCGACAGGGCCAAGGGCCTTAAGAGAAGTTCCTAATACTGAACATTGTTAAAATATTAAGGGATATTTGGATAAAAGCTGCATTGAAAAGGCCGTTTTTGACCATTTTAGAATGTCTTCACAGATAAGCACAGCTCACAAATCTTCATTCTGTCATAACAGAGACATACTAGAGTTATTAACAAGAAGCTTTGTCGCTTTGTCCCCCATCGTCACCGCGGAAAATTTCGAATAATCATTCAAATATGAATGCATTGCACACATTTCTTGTATATCGTAGGTCTTTCCTTTTCCCTTTTACTCCCATAATACCTCGCGCGAGCCGAGTTGGGCCCGCAATGACTACCGTTCTTAATTTAAAACCACTCTCTTTCTTTACCTGTTGTGAAAAGTAGACGAGGTCCTGATATCTTGCAGATCGGTACATCAGCAGGACTTGAAATATTGATTTGGCTTTCCACTTTTTACAAAATGGTCTCATGAACGACGCTGTTGCTGTGTTCATTTTGCCTGGAAATCGGCCACAACTCAATCAATTACAATATTATTATATTATTTTTCAAAATACTTGTGATGTGATAAGTGATCAAAGTTACCTGAACTGGCTTTCAAAAGTGGTCCATAGTGTTTTCTTGTTTGGTAACCACGATAATCTGAAAAGAAAAGAAAAAAATCAACAACCATAATTCGAAAATATTTGCAGATGTATTATAGTTTGTTTGTAATTTATTGAATTATTTGATAATGAACAGAATAACATTTTAATAGATACATTTCAATTCACTAAATGCTTTATTTTTTTGTAATAATTTTACTAAATCAGTACTTAGATTACATTCTACCACTGACAAAGAAAATACTATTTCTAAATGTATCTCCAAATATAAATTTAAATAGAAATAAAGATACACTTAGATCCTAAACAGTGACTTGCAAGTCACATTAATTACAGACCAATTTTAACACTAAGAGCCTTTTAGAAAAATACAAACTTTTTTTAGTTCAATATTGATATTATTTTACCCCACTATATTAGGAATGGTATTTCATAGGGTATTTTTTTAACATCGCGTCTTACTACACATTCGGATTATACGCTATGTACTAACTACGCTAATGATTTTAGGGACGAAGGAGGTTATATCTATAGGAAGATTACTCGCATTTGCGTGGAGGGAGAATGGAAAACCATTTTGGATAAACCACCCTCAGTACACCCGACTGAGATTCGAACCACGATCTCCCCGGTCATCAGCAGTCTAGTTTACTGCGAGAGTAGACCATGCGGCCACCAAAGCTGGTATATAGGTATTGAAAATAAATTTAGCAGCTTTTCCAGCAGACAGATAAGGCTCTCTCTGTTAAAATTTGGCTTTATTTGCTATTTGTATGTATTTCTTTACGTAACATCAATGTCTAACCAAGACCCCAGCCAAAATGATGCACCACCACAGGGGTATGTTCAGAGCCAGCTCGAATGGTTTTCCCATTTAACTTTGCTGAGATTATTATTATTAGCACCGCGTCTTACTACCCGTTCGGGTTACACGCACTTACGCTAATGTGTAATGGTAGGGTGGTTGCGAGATGAAATGGAGGACCTACAGTTTAACGTGGATTCCGAACCACGGTGGAGGCCTAGCACTCCACACATTCACAAAATGTCTTGTCAGAGGTGAAAGAAGGGTTTGGCAGTCAGATAAATCTGTGCCGGGACCGAGGATTGAACCCCGGACCCCAGCACAGAAGTCTGACACCTTACCCCTAGACCGTCAGGTCATCCTAACTTTGCAGAGAACCCCCTCCCCCCCTCGCCCCGAGATGCTCAGTAATTCAGTTTTCTCTAGCTCTTACAAACCGTTATAGTATCTAATATCTTACGTTTCTGTATTGTAATAACTGCCGATTCCTCTGTGATTTTCATGTTCGCTGTTCTAGCCAGACAGTTCTCCTTGTCTTTCATCGAAATGATCTCCACTGATAAAAAAAACTCAAGTTAATACTTTAAAGTGTAATTAAAAAACTTATATACTAACTTAACCTAGGACAACACGACTAACATTAATCCCTCAAGTCTGTTGTCAGTGACTCTATAATTGTCTGATTGAATGAGCAAATACAAAAATAACGTAACCTATTTATTTTAGTCATCGCCTGAATTCGAACTAAGTTACTGTATAACTGTAGTCTGGTAAAGTAAACAACCCAACAATCCACAGTGACGGAGGGGACCTACATCTTGCATCATTATATTGAGATCATATTAAATTGGAGCTACGGACACACACTCTCTCTCTCTCTCTCTCTCTCTATATATATATATATATATTACACACACTCTCTCTCTCTCTCTCTCTCTCTCTCTCTATATATATATATATATATATATATGCCACACTTACAATAGTATGCCAACTATCCTTATCTTGATCTAGTTCTATCCAGTCCTCCTCACTACACCCTATCCCTATCTTGAGCTAGTTCTATCCAGTCCTCCTCATTACACCCTATCCCTGTCTTGAGCGAGTTCTATCCATTCTACCCCATTACACCCCATTCTTATGTTGAGCTAGTTCTATCCAGTCTACCTCATTACACCCTACCCCTATCTTGAGTTAGTTCTATACAGTCCACCTCACTACATCCTCTCTCTTTTAGTTCCATTCTAATGTTTTCCTCCCATCTACGTCTTAGGGCTAGTTTCATAGTCAAGTTTAGTACGCCTCAAGTGCGGCGCTACACTAAATACAAGACGACACCAACCTAGACTCGAATGGAATGGGCCGTTCTCACATAGGAAACTGGCCCATTCCAGTCTGGTTTAGGTAGGTGTCGTCATGAACTTAGTGTAGCGCCGCACTTGAGGCGTACTAAACTTGACTATGAAACTAGCCCTTAGTCTTGCCAATGGTCTCTTCCCATGGGGTTTGCCGCAACGTGGTTCTAGTTTCTTTCATTCACGCTTTATATTTTTACCATCGTGACCTGCTAGAATTGATTACCCTAACTATGTCTGGTGACGAGCTCATGGTATGTAATTCATTATTATGTAAGCTCCTTCACTCCCCAGTAGCATCATTTCTTTTTTTGGACCAAACATCTCCCTAAGCATCTTGTTTTATAGCACCTTATTATTATTATTATTATTTTTCGTCGTGTTGGGTAGGACACCATGTTTCACACCTATACAAAGCGACCTGTAAAACTATTGTTTTGTATATTCTGAGCCTTACATTCCTTGAAAGCAGGCGAGATGTTAGAAACTTAATGACCGAGTATCGTTATTGCTAGTTAAAATTGTTTCATATTTATTTAAACTCGTTAACCCTGTCAAATGACGTGTTTTTCGCAGTAGTATCTAAATTATCGTCCTCAATACGTGCTCTTTGTGTTATAATATTCTTAGTCTTTTAAATGTTCACTTCTAAACTTATTTTCTTACTAGCCTCCAATAAAATGTCTGCATTTCTTGCAACAGCTTCCTTACTATCATGCTTTCCCCTTTCCATAAAGTATCTTTGCGCAGCTGTAGGCCAAGATCTATATCATGTATTCACTACGAGAGGCTTTTAAAATACTTAAAATATCCAACCCAAAGGAGAATTAATTTCATAAGTTGATTTATTGATATTATAAAACATATTTAACAAAAGTAAATTATATCAACGTTTCAGTGCTTGAAAGAAAATTTTGAAAAACATTACACATCTTTTATGATTGAATATTAACAGCAGTAGTTTGAATAGTTTGAATAAAGGAGTCAGATTTATGTCATTAAGGTTATTAATTATGCCCGGTGTTTGGCCCCAAAAAACTATTATTTGCCTTTTATAATGTTAATTAATTAATTAATAATAATAATATTTAGCACCGCGTCTTACTACCCGTTCGGGTTATACGCTTTAAGTACTAATTACACTAATGGATTAGGAATTGGGAAGGTTGAATTAGAGGAAGTGAACCCGCATTTGCGTGGAGGGGGAGTGGAAAACCATTTAGGAAAAACCACCCCAGTTCACCCGACCGAGATTCGAACCTCGATCTCCCCGTCCTCTGCAGTCTGGCTCAACACGACAAGCGCGTTAGCCAACTACGCCACTGAGGCGGGTAATTAATTAATTAATTTCTAAATATTTCTTGGGATTTTTAATTCTTTATACACAGAAAAGTAAATTTAATCGTATATCAGACGCTAAATAAAGTGTTTAAATAGTGGCGGAATTTGGAGAAGTTTATTCGCCATGTTAAGACAATTCAATGAATATATTTCATGAATCAACAATTTTTAATACCTAAGATTCTGAATTTTAAAATGTGTTTTGGAATTGTTTGTATCAATGGACTCTTAAGAAAATTATCAGTGAAAAGGTATGTCCTTGATAAAATAAACGTTTTGGAAACATTTTAAGTTCAATAAAAAATATAAATATTTTTATTTATTATTGATTTTTTTAAAAATATTGACTGATTATCATATTTAAATATTCTATAACTTTTCTGGGAGCATGAATGAGTTGTTCGAGTACATACTGTTAGGTTGCGTGAAAATTTCAATTTACAAAGTTTAGAATGTCATCCGAAAATACGTTTTTCAAAGCTATTTGCTGAAATTTCAGCACATATAAATGTTATATTAAATGCTTCTTAAAGTAATCTACGATTTAATTTAAAGCTAAATATATCCAATCTCTTTAAATAGTTTTTTTTCGTGTTTACAACGTATATTTAAAAATGTATTCACATTAAAATGTGTACATTTTTAATCAACCTTAATTTAATAGTACATTTATAAAGATCAACACACAGTGTGACTTCTACATCTTGGCTTCCAAATTCCCAATATGTTTATGTGTTTTTATTTTATCATCCCGTCTTACTACCTGTTAAGGTTATACGCCTATATGATAACTATTCTAATAGATTAAGAATGAGTAAGGAAGCATTTTTAGAGATAATTACCCGATTTTACGTAAAAGGAGATTGGGAAACCATTGAGGAAAAACTACTCTCATTAGACCCGACCGGGATTCTAACCCTGATCTATCTGTCATCAGCAGATCAGTCTAACACGAGAGTGACGCCTTATACCATTCAGCCACTGTAGCGAGCTGTTTATATACTGATGAGAAGTGAATTACAATAGGTATTGTGAGCTTTGCATCGCCAACAACTCATCTCTACTTCACAATACATAAATAAAAAAATATTTTTTCGAGATAATTAATATAAAAAATTAAAATGGTCCGACACAAGAATTAATATCGTAATCTTTGACTTGAAACCCTAAAGTTACTAACACTTATCAATATAATTGTTTAGGGTCACAATTCAGGTATAGAAAGAGCTGTTCTGGAACGTTTTCAATATATTTTGTTAAAATTTATATTTTAAACGTAGCTTATCAACATTTTTACTTTCGTATTTATTTACTCAGCTTTATAACACAATTCTTTGATTTTGGAATTGTATTTAAATGTCTAGCCCTTAAGGAGAGTCGCCTTTCCCTATACAACCAATTTTAAATTATGGTTCCTTTAAGCACATTTTTCTCAGAAACTATAATAGTTAATGAACTGATTTTTTTATTATTCATCTATAGGTATATTCTAACAATTAGACGGGGAAGATTTATAAATATCTCAAAAAATATAATTTTTAAACATGTTAAAAAATTATTATTTTTTTCAATTTTCCAACACATTTCAACATATTTATATAGATTTAAATTCGGTTTATGTTTTTTTTTCCCATTAAAATGTGCATAATTAAATTTCCAAAATAACAAAAGAAAAATAGTGATATCTTGTATATTTCTTGAAAAAATGTACCTAAATGAACCATAATTTAACATTGGTTGTATAGGGAAAGGTGACTTCTCTTAAGGACATGGTTCATAAGTATTATTTTATCAAACAATATTTAAGTAATGATTATTATTGCATTGAACTTTATTGAATGTTTCCCAGAACAGCGCTAGTGGAAATAATAAGAATAACTTCTGATGAAATTCTTTATTGACGTTCTTAAATTATTAACATCGATACATTCATTAAGCATTAGCAAATCTTTTTATGAATAAATAATGTTCAAACACGCTAATTTACTCAGATTAGCAACAAAAGAATTGTATAAGACATTTAAATAGCGCTTTTCTGGAAATCAAACAAATAAGACACAGAGCAGCAGAAATTAACAGTTTATATCCAACGAAACAAATGTATTCTCAGCTAATCACACCAAGGTCGTTTTAATTAATCTTCGTTCTATTGACATATAGGTAATTGATATTCTTTAATTTGTCTCACTAATTGTTTCCATAAGCTATTTCATACAGGACTAATATAACTATTTTGGAGATGGTACTGATTTTATGTTCAAATAAATTAAAGTATGTTGATAATATACCTTTTATAGTAAACTAAATATATTCATACGCAATAATTTAATAAAAATATGATTAATTAGTATATAAATACTATGTTACGCATGTTTAAAAATATACTTTGGTTTATATTTTTATGTTGTGTTCTGTAATGATACAGGAGTCTAACATTAATATTTTTTTAAATACCGTACAATAATATAATATTTTGCTGCTGAATTGCACATTCCATTTCTGGCTGTTTTCCAGAAAAGTTCTATTTTACATTGTTGTGTTGAAGTTTTAAGTTTAATAATTCATACATTAATTCCTACAATAATGGGTTTACTAACAACATTGATTTTTCTGGCTTATTTAAATGGATGTTGTTTCCTTTTGTGCAGAAATATTAGACATTTATTAACCTATTGCTAGATATAATTTATTATTAAAGTGGATACAATCTAACACAGATTAATAACTATAAATAAAATATCATATTAATTTATCTGAAGCAGTTTATAAAATGGGTCAAGAAATGTGTAGATTTAGAGATCACGTGCTAATATTGATTGAACCTAAATTGACTATCAGCTTTAAATTGAATGTTTATAATAATATATTATTTTGCTACTAATTAAACATTATTACAAATATTCTGTTAGTAGGATCAACGTCTCCAATAATTAAATGAGTAGGTATTTATATTGTTGTTGACTAAATAGTGTGTTCAGAAATTGGGGGAGGAAAGTTTCTCACGTTTACAAAACTTTCCGTTTAAAAAGTTTGACTATCGTGAAATTAGAAACGAGTTTTGTATTGACAACGTTTCACGAATTTTTTTTGATACAAACGATAGTTAAAAGTTATATTTGAAACGTGGGGAAAATAGTTTGACATATTTTGCTAAAAAGCTATTTTTAAAATGTTCTATTTTCTATCAGGAAATATTAAGAACATAAATGAATGTGAAAAATGAAAGAAAAATATTAAAAATACATAAAATATTGGTAGGAAAAAACAAGTGTCCAACTCTTTTTTTTTCATAACATTTAGTAAATAAGTCCAAAAAATGACTTTGAGATAGTTTGAAATAAATGAAAGAAATTCAACTTTCTTTGGCCGGCTGTTGGGGTGTAGACTAATCTAATCATTTATCAAACGGAAAAATAAGAAAATATGCTTATTAAGACATTTAATAAAGTTTAAATTGAATCAATAGACTTTAAACTTTGAAAACACTTCGAAGGGTCATCAAAATTCTTAGTTTAATAATATAACCTTTCTGCAAAACATTTTTGAACTGCAGTACAATCATAATTGTCAAGAAATAAGTTTAAAATGGAACTGATTAAAAATAAAAGTAACACTTTCAAAATAACTTCAAAATTCAAGCTTATTAATTCAATTTAAATATTTTTTAAAAAAATACTACCTTTATGATGTATAATGTACTATAAAAAATATATTTGTCCAATAAAATGATTACATTGGTAGATAATGATTTAAGTTTGGCACCATTTAGGAGCTGCCTTTCTTTCACTCCACCTGACAAGTTTGATTACTATAGACAATTAAAAGGACATTTGAGTTCGAACCCCTGATACGTGGATTCCACTTGTAAGGGTACTATTATCTAAACGGTTTCTTGTATCTCGGTGCTGGGGTCACATGTACCAGAGTCTTGGGACCGGAGCTTGCGTAACTTGAAGGCTAGGTTCCTTTTGGCAAGGAAGGCCCGCATCATGGTCTGAACTTTGATGATCTTCTTTACTTGCATCTCGTACGACCTGAGGACACACAGCACGTATCAACTGGGTAACCATAGACTTAGGGTCGGAGTCATAGTCAGAATTATACCGGGATCACGACCAACTTAACGTAACCTTAACGTAAAGGCTCTCCTCGTGTGTTTAAATGGAAGTGATCACGATACAGTTAACTTAACGTTGACTTGCAATTAACTTAACATAACCTTAACGTAAAGGCTCTCCTCGTGTGTTTAAATGGAAGCGATCACGATACAGTTAACTTAACGTTGACTTGCAATTAACTTAACATAACCTTAACGTAAAGGCTCTCCTCGTGTGTTTAAATGGAAGCGATCACGATACAGTTAACTTAACGTTGACTTGCAATTAACTTAACATAACCTTAACGTAAAGGCTCTCCTCGTGTGTTTAAATGGAAGCGATCACGATACAGTTAACTTAACGTTGACTTGCAATTAACTTAACATAACCTTAACGTAAAGGCTCTCCTCGTGTGTTTAAATGGAAGCGATCACGATACAGTTAACTTAACGTTGACTTGCAATTAACTTAACATAACCTTAACGTAAAGGCTCTCCTCGTGTGTTTAAATGGAAGCGATCACGATACAGTTAACTTAACGTTGACTTGCAATTAACTTAACATAACCTTAACGTAAAGGCTCTCCTCGTGTGTTTAAATGGAAGCGATCACGATACAGTTAACTTAACGTTGACTTGCAATTAACTTAACATAACCTTAACGTAAAGGCTCTCCTCGTGTGTTTAAATGGAAGCGATCACGATACAGTTAACTTAACGTTGACTTGCAATTAACTTAACATAACCTTAACGTAAAGGCTCTCCTCGTGTGTTTAAATGGAAGTGATCACGATACAGTTAACTTAACGTTGACTTGCAATTAACTTAACATAACCTTAACGTAAAGGCTTTCCTCGTGTGTTTAAATGGAAGCGATCACGATACAGTTAACTTAACGTTGACTTACAATTAACTTAACATAACCTTAACGTAAAGGCTCTCCTCGTGTGTTTAGATGGAAGCGATCACGATACAGTTAACTTAACGTTGACTTACAATTAACTTAACATAACCTTAACGTAAAGGCTCTCCTCGTGTGTTTAAATGGAAGTGATCACGATGCAGTTAACTTAACGTTGACTTGTAATTAACTTAACATAACCTTAACGTAAAGGCTCTCCTAGTGTGTTTAAATGGAAGTGATCACGATACAGTTAACTTAACGTAGACTTGCAGTTAACTTAACTTAAGAAATGTTCTGTGAGGTCTTTTACTTTAAGTTAACTTTACTTGAAGAGTATCACGTGATCTAGCCAGCCAATCATTATGCGAGTGACGTCAACAGGGATATTTAGTAATTCATTTGTTGGTTTATGACCAATATTTACTCTTTAGCCTAAGTTCTAGTGATCAGACATTGAAACAAAATAATTAAATTGAAATAGGAAAGCTAAATTTATCAAAAAAGTTTTAATAATTTATATTTATTATATCGATTGAAAACTGTAAACTTTCACAGATCATCACTTTACAAATAGTCCATATCACAGATCATACTCGAGAATGAAGATGTTTGGCTCGAGTTGTTACGTTAAGTTACGTGAATCCTGATCACACATCTGTTTTCTTAAGTTAAGTTAACTTTAAGTGAACGTTACGTTAAGTTAAAGTTAAGCTGATCGTGACCCAGGTATTAGTGCACCACAAGGGCGGCTCTTACCTAAGCTCGAATGGAAGGAGCCAATTTCGCCTATGAAACTGGCCCATTGCATTCTGGTCCAGGTAGGTGTTGCACTGTGTTTAGTATAGCACCACATCTGAGGTGTCCAAACTGGCCCTAATACTCAACTGTGATGGTAGACTAAGAAATGCAGAGGGTATTACTCACTTGATTTAGGGATACCCCTCCTCCACACAATTTCCTCCCGCCAATAATGCTCAATTGTATTAAACTTACGTTTCAAGCCTCGTCTACATAATCCGAATCCGTAAGGTTCTAAATCGTAGTCTGTAAGATACCGAACCCCGTAGCAGAGCTTTTTTTTTAAAAAAAAAAAAAAGCATCGCGTCTCACTACCCGTTCGGGTTGTACGCCTATATACTAATTACACTAATGATTTTGGGATTAGGAAGGTTTAATTAAAAGGTAAGTGCACCTGCATTTGCGTGGAAGGAGAATGGAAGACCATTTAGAAGAAAAAAACATCATCAGGCTACCCGAGCGTGATCGAACCCCGATATCCCTGTCTTTGGCAGTTTAGTCCAACACAAAATTAGCGCGTTATGCCGAAGCGGGTTTTAGTGTTTTTGACCTCGGTGACACTTTCTCTGTAATTGAAGCCGGTGACCTCGCGCCACTGACCTTGACAGAAACTCCTCGTTGAAGTACTTGAGGAACACCTTGCTCTTGCCGATGACCCAGCCCTCCATCTTGAGTCTCACCAAGAGCAGGCGGCTGTTTTCTTTGGTCACGTCCACCGTCTCGTCAAAGTCGAACGCCAGGAACTTGTACCTGCGAATCAATCGATAAGGAGTTGTGACGTCACGAATAACAATCGCTTGATACGAGTGATATATGGTGGTAGGGAACGATAATTATTTATTTATTACTCTAAGGCATTAGGAACTCGATAGCTCATTGCTGCAACCACAAAAGTAAGCCCACTTATCCCTATCTTGAGCTAGTTCTATCCAGTCAACCTCATTACACCTTATTACTTTCAGGTCCATTCTTATGTTATTCTCCCGTCTAGGTCTTCCCAATGGTCTCTTCCCATTGGGTTTACCAGTCAGTACTCTGCACAAGGTTCTAGATTGTCTTGTGATGAGTACAGGGTATATAACTCATCATTTTGTAACCTCTTCCACTCTCTATTATCTCTTTTTGGATCAATCCACCGCTACCACACGTAACTATATATGAAGGTAGAGTGTTTGGATCAAACGGAAGGGACAGGTCATGTAAGACGTGGCTAAATGTTGTAGATGAATGTGTGAAAAAGAGAAACATTAATAGTTTTAAGAATAAAAGAGCATGTATGACTCGATGTATGGATGTTGTTGAAGTTAAGGGAGTATGTAAGAATAGGGAAGTGTAGAGAGAAATAGTCAGGATGGATTAAGTACCGAGTTGTTTTTTGAGCCATATGCAAGGTTTCTTGTCTATCCCATTAGGGAATGGCATGATTGTTTGTGTGTCTATGTGTGTATGTGTGTGAAAAATCACAAATTAATCGACACAGATACACTTAATGGATTAACTTCCCAGCAGAGGTATCTAACTACAATTTAATCGATAAAATGTAATAACTTATTTTGATCCAGTTAAATTAGGTCACTCACTATATTGTGATTTTTTTAAACTATAGCTACGGAAACACTTACCTTAACTTGTGCTTTCTTTCATCCAAATTTAGCAAAAAGAAGGGAAAGGGAAAGACATTTAGTTAAGACATTCCCAATTTACTCCCGCCGGGATTTGATCCTCTATCGCCTCTTAGATCCCGCTGCCAATTTTAATACCGATGAATTTGTATTAATGTTTATGTTTTTTTTCCCCTTGTAATTTTTTTTAAATATCTGTTCAGAGAGTTGGACGTGGAGGAGTTTACCAGAACCCAAGCACTCACCTCCTGATGAACTCCGGGAAAGGCACGCGGTGCGGGTACCCCTTCTGTCTGGCCCGCGCCGTCTCGAGTACCGCGAGGGCCCTCAGCTGCTGCCGAACCACCTCGGGCTGGAAGCCCCAGGGCTGCCCGACGAGGTCAGCCCTCATGCACCTCACGAAGTGGGTGCCCCCGCTACCGGCGCCCACCGCCAGGCCGCGCAGGATCTCCAGACTCGTGCTACGGAACGTTGCTGACGCCGTCCTCATCCTGCGCGTCTGCGAGTACTCGCCGTGCGATTCCGTGTTGTAGCGCTGACAAAAAAAAACATCGGTGGGGGATTGGGAGGGATTTGGGACATTCGCTTTAATAAAGAACAATTCTTATCAATTAACACCCTGATTCTTTATATGAAGCCCACTTTTGACCATCAAAATTGATTTAAAGTCACTAAAATTTGGCATATATGTCTTGTTTGACTTATTAATTATATTGTTCATATAAACACTTCCAACAATACTTCCATATGGATTACTGTAAACTTTATCCTTACATCAATATTTAAACGGACTAAGAATATAATTACAATTGTAATATTTATTTCCGCCATTGTGGCAACATGAGTTACCAGTTTTCAAATATTGGGCTTCCTACAAAAATCGGACTATATCTTTGCATCGTCCAATATTTAGATGTACTATTGTGTAACTCCTTTTATATTTTGAACTAACATTTGAATTTAAATAAAACTTTATGCATAAATATACACTCATAAACACTTTCCATGTTGTATAATTCTATCTTTTGGTCCTAGATTTGTCGAAAGTGAAATATGGGCGTGATATAAAAATAACATAAATCTTTAATTATTCTTACACTGGATATTATCTATGAGGTAATTGCATGGCTACTATTGGGAAACAGCGTTGTAATACTCTGGTTTTTGTATGGTCAATATTTCCTTAAATATGAGACAAGTTTGGCAACGCTGGTTAGTCGAGGTTGCCAGTAGCTCCTTCTTACCCCAGCACACCACCTTTAGACATAACTGAGTGAGAGGAGATTTGGCAACAGTTGACTGATAGAGGAGATAAAGTTTTTCTCCGTGAGAACTGTAGTTCTCACAAAGGTGATATTGGGTGTAGTGATTTTGGTATGCCTACAGCATGGCTGACACTCTCTAAAGTACAATGTTTGAAATTGTTAAAGGGGGGAGGGTTATATTTAAGAATACATTTAAAATAATTTCTATAGTTTTCCCAAATTTAAAGAAAAAAAAAATCAATCAAATACGACCATGAATACAAATTTTGGTTGGTTTATAAACAAGTTGTTAGTGTCGTCCTGTGTTTGTAAAGTGCCCGTAAAATGTACCCTCGGTTTCGCCTGGTTCCCCGCCATGAGCGCGGAGCCCCACCGCCCCTTAGTGGAAGGGGCTAAGGCACCCCGCTCCTCAGCGGTGACGGTCAAGTTGCCAGTCTTGGACAGTTGGTTGGTGAACAGCTTCTGGAGCACGCGGTCCGAGGATAGCCGAAGAGTCTCGATCATCTCCGGGGGAAGGAAGTCCCGGTTCTTGTCGGCCATCTCCGTCGTGTCGTAGGTCACCTTGCCCGTGTAGTGGGCCACAGTGAACTCGTGACGTCCGATCGCGCGCAGACGGGAGCTCTTGCTGTCGCCCTCCAGCGTTTCTGTAACAAGTCGACGTCAACCATTGAGGAAAGATAAGTATAGAAGACGCCACTCTTATGTTGGAAAGTAGATTTACATCGCTAGCGATCGTGGCGTTAGGGCCGCGAACTAAAAGATTCGAATAACGACGTTTACCGGATCAGCTAGTCATATAAGAATGCCTACCCCATGACGTCGACTAAGGCCTAAACCACATTTGGGTGCAGCACTGCTGCCATAAGAATATACTGGGTGAGGTCAGGGTGGCAGAACTGCCGTGGCATTCTAGTGTGACACATGTCTGAGGGAGAGGGCGGTTGTACTGAAGGTGATTTTTATCCGAAATGATTTTACACTCTGTCTTTACGTAAATTCTGCTACATTTCCTATAGTTTCTAACCCCTTTATCACTATTCATATTCCAGTAGTATGCATATTCGGATGGACAAAACTGGTAGTAATACGTGAAGCACAATCGACAAATCTTGTTGTAGAACATAAATAGATTTTACACGGAGCAATTTTCATAGAAAGTGCCTTGTCTGACAGTTATAAATGTTATATGATCCTCTTTCAAGTATTCATACTTCAAGTCATGTGATATGCAGCTGTCAATTTTGATAGATTTTATCAATACCGATAAATTAACACCAACACTTTTTTTAATTACCCCCTTAGGTGACCGTATGGTCTAACGTGCTACTCTCGCAGTAGACTATACTGCCGATGACAGGGAGCTTGAGGTTCGAATCTCGGTTGGGTGTATTGAGGATGGTGTTTCAAAAATAGTTTTCCACTCTCCCTCCACATAAATGTGGGTACACTTCCTTTGAATATAACCTTCCTAATCTCTAAAACCATTAGCGTAGTTAGTACATAAGCGTATAACCCGAACGGATACGCAGTTCTAAATCTAACTGGTCAAGTGTATATTTGGTCAAAGGAACCTTCCTATTAAACTTGTACTATACCTATGATTATTTCGGATCCTCTGCTGCTCCGGCTAGCCTCGTCCAGCAGGTAGAACAGCCCATCCGGTTTCGCCATCAGCTCGTCCACGGTGGGTTTGTTGTCGTAGAACTGCAACGTTTGAAGGGGGATCTCCTCCTCTTCTTGCTCTTGCTAAAACACATGATTTGCGGCCAACATGGAGGACATTTTAATATTTTATCAGTATCTCTTTAAGGGTGTAAGTAATATACTTCAAAAGTGACGGTTTCGTAGAACATGATCTGAAGTACGAATCCGTAAAATTATATGCGGTAAAACCTGATCAGACCTAAGCCCGGTAATCCGAACATACTTTTCGGTAAACGGGAAAAAACAAAAATAAAATTATGTCAAATGAAATATATATTTTTTGTTTAACAGTCTCAAAGTTTAAAGAGAATTATTGTAAGAAACAGTTGATATAGAATCATAAATGCTTAATATTTACATATTGTAATCAACGTGTGTTTTCCTGTAAATGAAAATAATTATAATATATATTACGTGCTTTACATCAGTTATCTGATTGAACATTAATGGAGATAAAGAGTCAATACAAGTTCCTAATACTGAACATTGTTTAAATATTAAATGATATTGGGATAAAAACTGCAACGAAAAGGCTGTTTTTGACCATTTTAAAATGTCTTCACAGATAAGCACTGTACACAAATCTTCATTCTGTCATAACAGGGACATACTGTAGTTATTAACAAGAAACTTTGTCGCTTTGTCTCCCATCGTCACCGCGGAAAATGTCGAGTAATCATTCAAATACGAATGTACTGCACACATTTCTGACATCTCGTAGGTCTTTTCTTTTCCCTTTTACTCCCATAATACCTCGCGCGAGTCGGGAGCTGAGTTGGGCCTGCTCTGGTGAACGCTCTTAATCAGAATTTTTGTTAATTCGAACCAGCTTTGGTCCCAATGAGTTCGGATAAACAATGTTCTAGTGTTTAGTAACGTTTCTACGAGTCAGATAAGAGTCTTCCTTTGAACATTGTAATGTAATGTTTTAGTAGCTATCACAACTCTCAAATACGGTCAACTCTAGACCTACCATTTCCCAGACAAACACCCTCTGAGCGTAATGGTACTGCAGTTGCTCGTTCAAGGTGTTCACAATCAGTTGCTCCAAATGGTTCTTCTTAAAACACTCGAATCCGAACAAGTCGATCAGGCAGATAGAGTATTTGTCTCCGCTGAAACAATGAAGAAACACGGCGTAGCAATTTCTATGTGAACATAAATCAAGAAGAAACTTTGGAACTTGTTGGTTAGTAAACTATTTCTGTATCTCATTTGCAATCTCGCTTTTTACTTTGAATAACTTTTGTTCAGATAGTGGCCTTTGTTTTTTAGCAACCTGTCTTACTAACCGTTCGTGTTTATACATTCATGTACTAATTATACTAATGGTTTTAGTAAGGCTATATTTATAGGAAGTGTACCGAAATGTGCGTGGAGGGAGAGTGGAAAACTATTTAAGAAAAACCTCCCTCAATACATCCGACCAAGATTTGAACCTTGATCCTACCATCATCGGTGGTCTAGTCTACTGCAAGATTGGTGCGCTAGACCACGCGGCCACCGAAGCGGGTCTTATTCTTGTGGGTTTTTAACTTGTCTACTTTGTTTGAAGATGGTTTTATAAATTAGTAACATATTGTATAACTCAGAAATATAAATCATATATACCTGATATACCTTAGTTGATTAAAAGGTTAAAATTAATTTATTTAAAAAAAAATTTAAAACACAACATTATTTTTAAGAAAATGAATGTTGCCATGTCTAGCTTCATGGATATCGTGCTCTACTATGATCATGAAGATAAGGCTTTATAATCAATAGTGTCAGTTTTTTGGTCTCTTAGAGACTTAAGACCTTTTACTCAAATTTAGAACATGATTACTATGGGTACATTTTAAGAGCTTACAATACAGCCCGGGTGAAGGAGAGCTTGAGGTTGATGACGTTGACAACCCAGTCGACCAGTCTGAAGTATATACCCCTGGCCAGGACATCCCTGGCCTCCTCTGCCTCCTTCCTGGTGTGCCTCCTCCTCACGGCGGTTCCCTTCTCCACGACGCAGTAGTTGTTCAGCGCCCAGTTGAACTTCTTCTCATCGACGCCCAACAGACGCGCCACTGCGAAACATCATCGTGGAGATAAGAGATTAAGTAACTCATTAGTGGTCGGTCTAGCGGTCAGAATTCATGGATACAGATCCAAAAGTCTCCGGGTTTAATTCCCCGTGTAACAACTTACGTTGTAACAACACTTACCAACTGGGACAGCCAACTGGGACAGCCAACTGGGTCAACACGCGGCACTAACTTGACCAGCGACCTCCGCTCTCGCCAAACATAACAAGCCGACTGAAGGTGTGTCTGCGCCTCGCCAGGCCGCTAATAGCTGGGCCACGTGGTCGGCCAGCGACCAGCCATTTCCGCCTTCGCCGAAGCTTCGAGAATATGCTACGTCCTTCGACGTGCGCCTCGGACCTCCCCTCCCCCCTTAGTCTGTAATGTTCTCCAACCTTCCCTTCCTTCGATCCGCCCCCCTTTCTGAGAATTATAGTTTGTATAAATACGTGTGGTACCGGGATCTCAGGTCACTTACTACCCCACCGGCTTGAGGATAAGAGGTGAGGGCAGCGACAGGGTTTCGGGGGAATATTATTATTCTACAAAATTACTATTTCGGCGTCATGGGGGGGATTCTTCTAAATTGCAGTTTGGATTTTGTTATTTAATTATTATTATTTAATATTGGACTATGCTACGCGCTTATCGTGGCTGGAAGTAAGACCGTCGCTTTCGCCACCACTTATATTCAGGGCCTAAGCCCCATTTATTTGTAATTCTTATGTTTGCCAATATTAGGTTTTAACCTGGATTCGAAACCAGGCTTATGTTATTGTCAAATAGAGTTGATAGGTTTATATTACTTTGTGGCCTTGTGTCATTGCTATGACGTCACGTTTGCTACGAGCGCCAGTAAGATAGTTATATGTTTATGTTAGGGTGGATAACTATAGCGTTAAAGTAACCAGCTTTGGAACTAATCATTTTAGCGAAGTAACCAAGGAACTATAAACCAAAGACCATTTCACTGAGATCCCGGACCGTAACTTTTGATGAGGTTTATTATGTAACGTAAGGTTTATTATGTAACGTAACTTGTTTTCAAGAGGTAACATTTATGTTTACCTTTTAAGGTATTGATTTCGGCGTTGGACGGAAAAGCGCGCTTCACGCGGTATTGAATGTTTTCATCACATTGTTGTTGTTTTTTGACCAAATAAAATTGTTATGTTCGACCAAGTAAATCTTTACCTAATTTACTGCCTCTCTCACCTTATAGAGATAAAGGGGGGGGGGGTTGCACCCGCTTGTTTCATATTTTTCTGTGAAGCAGTGTGTCTGGACCAGGGACAAATCGAGGAACTACTTAAACAAAGAAATAACCACTCCGGTCTAGAAAACTGAAATTAATGGCTGGAGGATTGGTTGTTCTGACCACACGAGACCCTCTATCCACAAATGTTGGCACTATCTTCTCAAACATTCGGCGGCCGCTTGTTCAGTATATCTCGCTTCCGGATTTACATGATGGAGTTTATTTTAAGTTGTATACAAGGTTTTCTAGACACAAGCCTGTCCTCCAATTCTGGCCCCAACTCGTCAAATTTAAAATGTAAATAAGCTACTGTTTTGCAACATATTTCACCAAAATATCGCACTTTGCAACCAGACCCTCAGGGGGGCTACTACGACAATTTTTTGTTTATGAAATAACTAAGGGGAGCAAACTAAACGGTTCCCCTCCCCTAAAAAAAGATTTTTATTTAATGTCAATATAAAGGTTTTGTTTTGTACACAAGTATGGTTTCCCTAAACGGGCTGTACAAGGGGCGGTTTCCCAAACGTGATCTTATCTTACTAATGCCAAAATTGACACACTTTTTGAAAGTAAAAGTTGAAAAACTCATGTTTTTTTCTATGAAAATATAAACGTAGATAGAGTAAAAGTCTTCTTTTGACCATATATCTATGCTTAGGTTATCAGAGATGGCTCTGTACATTTTACTAACCATCGGCCAGGACATCAGGATTCTCTATCTCTGCGGCCTTCTTATCCTCGGTGTCCTTGAAGGCGACCTCCCCTAGAAGGAGAATGGCGGCCAGGAGACACCACAGGGTGTCTTGTTGCTCCTTGTCAAAGTCCAGAGCAGCGAGTCTCTTCTGGAAGTCTCGGAACTTTGAGACGTTCCCTTGAGGATCCTCCCTCGGTCCATGGCTACTCTCACTGCTGCCCTCTGTCTTGGTCGTCCGAAGGTAGCGGTACCGCCTTCCACCATCCAGATGATATCTCTCCAGGCTCCTGTCAGCTTCCATCGCGTCGTAGAAGTAGTACAGGACGTGGAAGTTGGCTTGGTGCCTGCATCAGGTGTAAGGGTTTTGATGTTGGTATGTTAATATAAAATTAAGTATGGGAAACATATTTATATTGGTAACTCTGCCTGGGGCGTTTGTTGGGTGAAATTGGTAGCTCAGCAGCGTCACTGCCGGTCCCAAGCCCGGATAAAAGAGGAGGGTTCTTGGGTGAGGTTAACTTCCCGCCCAGGATATTTTTTTTTTTAGATATCTCAAAGAATCAGAAAATCCACCGGACATATTTGCATGTGAATATGGCACTTTTGACGCTAGTTTCTAGCAGACGCTTTTAAATACAATATATCCCCATAGAGCGAATGTGAGTTTACCTCTCCGTGGTGGTGACTCTCCATTTCTCGAGCTGGAACAGCCACAGTATACCACCGCTCACCTTCCCAGTGCTGGTAAAAGTCACCTCCATCTGAAGCATGTGGCGGGTCGAGTCGGGGTTGATTGGAGTGGCGGCGTTCCCCATGGCGTGGACGATTTGCACCGCTTGTAGCAGCTTGTCTCCGGCCCCGTTACCACTCTGAAGAACATGTTCAAGAGACCAGTGGTTATGACCGGCCCCATAAGGGCCATCATAACGTGAACCTCTATGATCCAACGTTTTATTCTTCATAATATTGTTCGACTTGGATAAACCTTAATGCAGAATTTATTTAAGGTTGTGGGTGAATAAACACAGTGTTTATACCTATGTAAAGAGGCACTCTAGTCTAATAACTGTTGCGATATGTTTCCTTTTCTGAATTATGACAGCTGAGAAATTGTAATAATTTTATTAATCAATACTAACCTCGAATATTTGTTTTAATGTCTAATAAGTTATAATTATTGTTTTACAACTTTTTTTTTTCCTCTTGGTAGAAAAACAACCACGATGTTTTCTTTAATAGCCCTACGTTTTTAATAAATAATAATATATATATGAGTGTGTTCTCTGTCATATGTTGATAGCTTGAATTGTAACCGAAAACGTCTGCCAATCACGATTCTTATTGTTATCCTATGCTTTTCTGGACTATATCACTGAGATGAGAGAGCATGATCTCAACCACAGTAAATATAGTCCATTTTCCCTATTTAAAAATATAGCGTTCTGGAAGGACTATTTTCCTACCAGAATCTTACTAGGCTTGGGCCCTTCCATATGGGTATTCGTAATAAAAATCGGGCTACCCTCACCTTGCCGAGGTATGAAAGGTGTTTGAGTAGATGAAGGAAGTTGGTCGTCTTGCCGGACAAGGTCTCGCCGGCCAGGAGGACGTATTGAGGCTCCTCATGATGCATGGCGTCCTGATACGCTCGGTCGGCCACAGCAAAGATGTGAGGTGCGTTGTCGCTCCGGGACTTGAACTGGTACTGCACATGATGCTGTGCACAGACATAAACTGAACTGGTACTGCACATGATGCTGTGCACAGACATAAACTGAACTGGTACTGCACATGATGCTGTGCACACACATAAACTGAACTAGTACTGCACATAATGCTGTGCACAGACATAAACTGAACTGGTACTGCACATGATGCTGTGCAATGATATAAACAAGAGTCTTCATTGTATGTGCTTCGCATCGTCTCACTAACCATCCGGAATGTAATAATTATATTTCACACTTATTCAAGGGCACCCTTATGGATTTTACAAATGGGTGTATTTGAGTCATATCTGCCTGGGGGTGCGGCACCCCCTTCCCCGAGGGAAAATTTCAGGAATTTAAACCTTGTGAAAGGTAATTTAGACCATCTGAACGTAATTTTAATGTATGATCTTCATTATCCAATTTTCGATTTTTTTTTAAACTAACAAAAATAAAATGGAGTTGTGGATAAATACATTGAAAAGGAACATTAATATTTTTCACAAGTTTTTGAACATGACAAAAGTTTTAAAAAATTTGTTGAAAATGGAATGGGAAGAAATCATTTTCATCTGTTAATTCGAATATTGATGGTTCAAGATTGTCAATAGCCAAATGCAGCCAAATTACAAATATAGAGAAAATATGGAAGGAAAATTAATTTTAAGGTAATAAACAGGCGTTCACCTAAAAATTAAAGGTTTGATACACACTGTTAAATGATTAATTGATTATTTGACCAGGGATTAAATTTAGGACTTTCAAGATAAACTAAAGAAACTATCTATTTATTATTTACAAAATATATTTTTACAGCGGCAGACTTGTCTTCATGGGAAATATATGTGGACTTCATCTTAGAGATCAAGATTATTATATTCTAGTTATTTACAGTTTGGATGTTTCCAAACACCCCATTATGGTTTTACATTATTCCTCCAAGCAAATGCTAGCACATTATATAAATAGAGTGCACTATACATATGTACCTGGAGGCCTAAACATATCTCTCCAAACCAGTGGTTCCCGACCGGTGTGCTGCGAAATTTTGGGTGTGTGCTGCAAACATTTGCTAAGATTTTAATCCAAATAAACATCGCCTAATAAATCTACTACTAATTCCAGTTTCAAACCTCTCAAAGTATTATAGCGATAGATAATTTTAGGTTTCACTTGAAAAGAAGATGATTGTGACCGACCAGTTTCTATCTGTATCTTTTGTGTAGAACGCCTGAGCAATGAAACAATGATTCTGAGCCAAATTGAAGACGCACACAACCACCAAACATCCCAGTGAGTCCCAAACAAATCATCACAACACAAGGCACAAATAAAATTGAATCAATCTTTTTTAGATTTCATGTAGTTCACCTGAGAGGAATAATTCAAAGTTGTTGAATTGATCGCCAAATACACTAAACCACATTTTATCGGTTAAAATGTGATCGGACCAGCTTGCCAGGTCAATATTGAAATCATGCTTATGAAATAATCTAAAGAGCCAATTTCAAAAGTGTCTTTATCGAATAATAAAATAGGCCGGCGTATTTCTGAAATATCTGAGAACATCAGTTAAAATGATGTTGAAAAATTGTAAACAGGCAATTTCTTCTGCACCGATAGAAGAATACACTTATTGTCAAATATATCTCGTTACTGATAATTTTAATTTTTATCTAAATTTAATAGAAAAATGTATAATATTACAGACTGTACACAAGTGTGCCGTAAAAACATTTACTTGGACTAAGTGTGCCTTGAAGTGAAACAGGATGGGAATCCCTGCTCCAAACGTTTCGTTGGCTTCTTTAACTACGAGAGCGGGATTGAAAATAAATGATATATATTGGAACCAAAGTCAACATTAAACAATTAAAATGTCCATACCTTGAGCCCGTATATGTTCTGCTCCTCGTTAGGATTGATTACGAGCAACACGTCCCCGACAAAGGTATGGCTGTGCCCCTGCTTGAGTCGCTCATGCAACTCCACGAGGATTGTGTCCTCCGTGATTTGGTCCAGCGCCGCGAGGTCCTCCGTGTGCATCATCTGAGGTGGCGAGTTCTGTCCCGTCTCGAGAAGGTTCTTTCTCACGTTCGACTCGGGTAGGCGAGTGGATCGACCTTTCTCAGCCACGTCATCCAGGAGCGCCTTCAACTCCTGGGCGAACTATTAGGGCAGCAGGACATTTAGTTCATGGTGAACCAAGTGTGGGTCGGACCTCCCTGGCCACGTCACCATACATAGCAATTTTTTAAGATCCACGTTATCCAGAGGTGCTTTTAGATCATGGGTCAGCTATTAGGGCATCAGAGCAGGGCAGGAGGTTAATTTCATTTAGGGTAAACAATAAGGTGTGGGCTGAACCTCCTTGGCCACGTAACCATAAATAGCAATTTTTTAAGATTCACGTTATCCAGAGGTGCTTTTAGATCATGGGTCAGCTATTAGGGCATCAGAGCAGGGCAGGAGCTTTATTTAATTTCATTTAATTGAAGGTAGACAATAAAGTGTGGGTTGAACCTCCTTGACCACGTCATTTACAGTCAGATTCAGATAGGAAGACACTTTTTTTGGCAGTTACAAAATTAACTATATGCATTTTCATGTATTTATACGTTAATCATTCACATTAATATATAATATCAGTAATAGGTAATAAAAGCATAAAAAGTAAAATATCACCTTTTATCGCCAAAAAATATGATTGTATTTCTAAAGGTTTCTTCTTATCAACAACCTACTACAGTATTACAAGCTATTAGAGTAGTGCAGGGTGTATATTCAGTTGAGGTAATCGGTAAATAGACTCCCAACTTTACAAAACTACCATATTTATTGAAAACAGTAGATTTAAATTAAAGTAAGTAAATACTATTATAATGCAGACACCATGAAGCTACAACTTTATAGATGATAAACTTCCATTCGACAATTATTATTTTAATAGCTATATTCCTTGATAAAATGTTCGCAGTAACTGGTAAAAGTCCAGCCTTTGGCTTTCTGAAGAAGAGTGCTACATTTAGTAGGAATATAGACTAAAAAATGTATGATTATAGGCCTACACCATTATTGAAAAATGTAAAAATTCATTAAGCCATTACTTTTTACCCATTGTGACATATTCAGCAAAAACATGGACATTGAATGTAAGAGAGACTAGGAATAGTGGAGGCCATGACATGGACATTGAATGTAAGAGAGACTAGGAATAGTGGAGGCCATGACATGGACATTGAATGAGAGACTAGGAATAGTGGAGGCCATGACATGGACATTGAATGAGAGACTAGGAATAATGGAGGCCATGACATGGACATTGAATGTAAGAGAGGCTAGGAATAATGGAGGCCATGACATGGACATTGAATGTAAGAGAGACAAGAAAAGTGGAGGCCATGGGAATGAAGTTTGTGAGGAGCATGTTAGCTGTCACGAGAATAAATAAAATTAAGAATGAAGGTATCCGGGAAGGAGTAGGAGAACAAGGAGTACATGAGAAAGAGGAAGCAAGACTGAGACGGTATGGTCATGTAATGATGATGGAAAAGGAGAATATGCTAAAGGAAATGATGGAGATGATGTATATAGGAAAAATACCGTAAGGCAGGCCAAGAAAGAAGGAGCAGTTAGTAGAAAGTGTGCAAACTAGAGGATTAGAATGAAAGCAATTAAAGCAGGGAGTGTGGTGGAAGTATAGAGGAAGATGGATGCATTTTAACAAATTGACTGCCATACGCTGGACAGAGTTGATGATGTTTGATGACTAATCCAGTCACGTTTGTCACAAGTAAAGGGTATTATTGTAGGCTCTTATCCGGGTGACCTTCTCTTGACTATCCAACTGCACTAATATTGTTATATGTCAGAACTACTCACGTGATAGTCATTTTCAGGGAGAGCTGTGATAAACGGGTGTTCCATCAGCTCCATGATGTACGGACGATGTTCAGGATTTTTCTCCAGGCACCTGGAAAATGTCACAAGCAGCCTGGAGGTCCCAGTCGTCAAACAAGATCCCAATCAAGCGTTGATAAGTGTCTCTGACAATGAGTTAAATTAAAACATCCGTACATCTTTTGATATTTCAAGCTGAGGCTCATACGGTAGTGTAACTAGGCCTAAATACCTCATGATACGATGTTTTGATTTATGTTTAGTCCTTTCCTGTGGACACGTGGTTAGTAAATCTGGCAACCGATACAAGGGATTGGTGATAGATTAGATAGTTTCATATAGTATTGGTCCAACATTTTACTCACACATCAAATTTCTGGCGTTCACTTAGNAATATTAATATTGCGCGGCGTCTGGGCTACATCACTCGTAGCCCACCATTGGAAATATTATTCAGTACTAATGTACCGTTGTCCAGGGAACGCCCGAATGTACTAATCGTACATCCTTTACGGGGAGGCTCTTTCCATGTCCCGATGAGATGAGGCCGATAGTGAGTATGAGGGTGATAGTGAGTATGAGGGTGATAGTATAATGGTGATAGTGAGTATGAGGGTGATAGTGAGTATGAGAGTAATAGTGAGTATGAGTGTGATAATGATTATGAGAGTGATAGTGATTATGAGGGTGGTAGTGAGTATGCGAGTGATTGTGAGAGTGATAGTGAGTATGAGTGTGATAATGATTATGAGAGTGATAGTGATTATGAGGGTGGTAGTGAGTATGAGGGTGTGAAACCAGTCGAAACTCTTAAACCTAACTAACCAAACCCTGGTGACCGTTGGGTTAGTTCCCTTTTTGGGGGAAAAAAAAACCCAAGGTACCAGCCTGGAATCTAACCCGTGACCCCTAGGCTCATAGCCAGGTTCACTGACTACTACACCAGGGGGCTGGTTAAGGTCCATAGTGATCCCTGGAGACAAGCAGATGACTCACTCGGAGATGAAATCGTTGTAGTCCTGAGTCCAGTTTGCGGGCCGGTACAAAGTGGGAGGAGGGTTCCTCATGATCTGGAACAGCGCCCTCGTGGGGTGCATGTCCTGGAACGGGGGTTTGCCATCCCCCAACTCGATGGCGGTTATCCCTAGGACATGGATTAAAGACGTATGTATGTATAGTCTGATTCTGGGAGAAAAAAACTTTTAAAAACACCCACACTTTTTTTTTTGCTGTCAACATTTAATAACATTTCACTTTATTCAGAGTATTATTACCTACTTTGGTGACCTTATGGTCTGAGGCGTCATTGTCGCAGTAGACTAGACTGCCGATGACGGAGATAATAATAATAATATTTAGCACCGCGTCTTACTACCCGTTCGGGTTATACGCCTTAGGTACTAATTACTCTAATGGATTAGGAATTGGGTAGGTTGAATTATAGGAAGTGAACCCGCATTTGCGTGGAGGGAGAGTGGAAAACCATTTAGGAAAAACCTCCCCCAGTTCACCCGACCAAGATTCGAACCTCGATCTCCCCGTCCTCAGCAGTCGAGCAGCTCAACACGACTAATGCGTTAGCCAACTATGCCACCGAGGCGGGTGATGACGGGGAGATCGTGGTTTGNGGGTTCCCCCCCCCCCCCCCAAAATGGCACATATATGGCTACACTTCCTCTAAATAGAGCCTCCCTAATCCCTAAAACCATCAGCAAAATTAGTACATAAACGTATAACCCGAACGAGTAGTAAGATGCGATGCTAAAATCAAGTATTATTTCATGGCCGTTGACAATATCAACCAAAAGGGATAGTTGCAGATTCTATGACTTGACGTGTGAATATATCAACATTATTGATAGTACTATGTCTTAGTTATAACTCTCAAAAGGTTACTTCCTTTTTCAACAAGACAATAACTAAACTTGTCCTCTGTTGGTCAGTTATGGCAGTATCCCATAAACTATTATAAATACATACTTGATACTTTTTTTTAACACCTTATTTTACTTACTACCCGTTCGGGCTATACAGTTATAAATTAATTACACTAATGGTTCTAAGGATAAGAAAGGATACATTTAGAAGAAGTTTACTCACATTTGCACTGAGGGAGAATGTAAAACCGTTTAAGAAAAATCACCCTCAGTACACCCGACCCATATTCGAAACTATATTTCTCCCTTATCGGCAGTCTATTTTACTGCGAGAGTAGCGCCGTAGACCACACGGCCACCGAGGTGGGTGACTTAACACTTCACAGACTTACGTTTAGCCGTTTAGTCTATTATCGTCCGCATATCTACTCTAATAGGGTAGGTATAATTTACAGGAAGTTTATTACAATTTAAATTGAGTGAAAAGGGGGGGGGGGGTAACTAATTAATATAAAACTCCTTAGGGCACCCGACCACGATTCATACCCTTCGCCGGAAAACCAGATCACATGAGACGGATGCCTTTGATCATGGGCTGGATGGTGTGGTAGTTGAAAGTTCATAAGCCTCTTTTTGGATATCAGGATAATCCTTTATACAAATATTAAATATGCTATGCTTGATCAATCTGACCACATAATATATTTTTATAAATAGTTGACAGTTATCAGCTAGTATTATAAAAATAGAATTAAGAAACCTTTTGGTGAGATAGATGGGGAAAGTATATCTACCTATGATTGAGATAGCCTCAGCAAGTTATAGTGAGAATATATCTATTTAACACTGAGATAGCCTCAGCAAGTGATGGTGAGAATATATTCACCTATCACTGAGATAGCCTCAGCAAGTGAGAGTGAGAGTATATTTACCTATAGCCCAGACATCCACCCTGTTGTCGTAAGCTCCAGAGTCTCCTTCCTTCTGCGAGCAGTTGATGACCTCCGGAGCCATCCAACATGGCGACCCCACGATCGTGCTGCGGCTGTCTAGCGTATTCTTCAGTTTTCTGACAACAAACACTTTCGGAGCTTATTTATACTCGAGAGTGTGACCTAGGACAATAGGGATCGATGACATTCATGGAGTCATCGGTTCCTAAATAGCCCGCTGCGCGCGTTTTCGTGCGTGGCTACGCTCGGAGGACACATCCAAGCTGGGTTAGAGGAGTCTTGCTAAGGTATATTCGTTCCCCAGACAATGGCTGCCGGCTCCAATACGGCATAGTGATTTCTCGTTTTGAAAAGTCACTGACTTACATAAGGTGTTCATCTGGTGAGGTAGTAATGTTGGGTTTTTTTTATCAAGTAAGTGGCTTAGGACAAATTAGTCTAAAATGTTTGAAATTTAGGTGTGTGGTAGAATCCTCTAAGTCTGTAGGTTGGAGCTAACTAAATAATCACCAGCATTTTCCCCTTCTTCTTCCACTCAATATTGAACAAAATATTTTGTACAACATATTTAAAATGTAAATTTACTGCTTGGGTATTAATTTTTTTTGTTTTAAAATCAATTAAAACAATTTAAATATTTAAAAAAAACTGTACAACAAATAAGTATTTCTTTATTCTGCTGACAAATGGAAAATAGTGTTTATTTCAACTTTTGAAGAAATATCACCTGGATAGTCCAAAATCCACCAGTTTCACTTCCCCTTCCTTGGTCAGGAGGATGTTGCTTCCTTTGACGTCACGATGCATCACGTGACATTCGTGAAGATGAACCAGGGACTGAAATAATAACTAGAATTACCTGACTTAGAGCTTAGTTTGGTAGATTTCAAACTGTGTTCTACCTGTAATCTAAGCTGAAGATAATCCATTGTTCATTCCAAAATATCTATGCCCGCATTTGACATACTAAGGTCTGGAGTTTGACTCTTTCTGGTGGGAGTATATGAAACGCGAATAAAAGGCAGCGTATTTATACCTACAGTTTTTATAACAATATATATTTATTAAGATAAATAAAATATTGTTCCAGTAGAAATATAGAGTTTAATTTTCTTCACATGTTGATATCTACAGTTGTTGAATATCTGTTAGGGGTGTTCTGGAATGTAATGCTCATGACGGATAATCAACAACTGTTGATATCACCATGTGAAGATTATTAAAGTCTATGTTTCTATTGGAGTAATATTTTACTATAAAAACGGTAAAAACACTGCCCTTAACTCGCGTTTCATACACTCCCACCTTAAGAGCCTTTTGTATTCCACGGATAGCACTTCACTTAAATTAATATCGGCAATACAGCTTGAACCGAGTCGCATCGTGGTGAAGTTTTCTGTATTATACTTCAAAAAGAGTGAAATTTAGATCTGTTAAAACAATTTATTATACAAAAATTACAACAAATTGAAAAAAAAAGACATTTTCAAATGAAAAACTAACAAAATATTCATAATTTATCAGTTGTAAAAATATTAATGTAGAAGACCGCAATTTGATGTGATTCCTTGTTCGAAACTAATCTTTAATTTATTATTTATTTAGCACCACCTCTTATTACCAATTTGGGTTATACGATTAATTACTATTTACACTAATGGGCTAGGAATTATGAAGGCTGAATTTAGAGGAAGTTAACCCGCATTTGCGTAGAGAGAGAGGGTGGAAAACCATTTAGGTTAGGAATCCCCACCCCCCAGTTCACCCGATTGAGATTCAAACCACGATCTCCCCGTCCTCGGCAGTCTAGCTCAACACGAAATTAGCGCGATTAATATTGTGTCTAATATACCGGTTGATTGGTCGTGAACTCTGAAGGTCTCATTTAACTCATTCGCACCTGTTTCGGTGGCCACGTGGTCTAACGCGCTACTCTCACAGTATACTAAACTGCCAATGATGGGATGATCGAGGTTTGAATCTCGGTCGGGTGAACTGAGGAAGATTTTTCCAAAATGATTTCTCACTTTAGCTTCATGCAAATGCGAATACGTTTCCTCTAAAATTAGCCTTAATCATCACTAACATTTAACGTAATTATAACATAAGAGTATAAATCCAAACGGGTAGTAAGAGGTGGTGATCCGGTGCTTACATATTTTTATAATACCTGCACTTGTGGAGACGTGGATGAAGGCATAAATCTTGTCTTGTTTGGTATGCCAGTGCAAAGAGGTCTGGGCTCGAATCCCAACTGGATGGACTGAAATTTTGTTTTCTTAAATAGCTTACCACTCTATCTCCACACAAATACGTGTACATTTCCTTTAAACTATACCTTTCTCAATCCTATCCTATTAGTGTAACTTTGTGAACAGTCAGGGCGAGTATAAATATCCAACGTAATGCATAAATTAAAAGAATTAAAGATTAAACAATGCTGTTTTTGCTGTTGTAGAATCATAACATTTTGATCATACCAAAAAGGTTCTTATTAATATTTCTTTTAAAAAAACTGTAAAGTATTGGGTTGAATTTAAAAACCAAAATTACATAAAATTAAATGATTCAATCCTATTTAAGTTCTAAAATCGTCTTGGTCTTTAGTTTTTTATTTAACCAAGTGTTGACGAAATAATATTAATAAGATCTTTCTTTTCTTGTCTCCTTAACAATTTAATTCAGATAATTATATATTCCTGAAAACTGCTCAATTGACCTTTAACTTTCTCAAAGACTAAGATACTTTCCTCCTCAGCCATTCATTTCAAACAAACATGTATATCTGAAAACTGGTATATATATGAACGGACATTCGACTCTTATAAGAGCTGAGGCTTCCAAACGAGGGTGCAAATTAGTCACCTAGAAACACACGAAGGCATAAAAAAAAATTACTGGAAAACTATTTTTAAGTCTACACTAACCTAATTGCACACTTAACCATGCTCAACACCAATGACTGACACATTATCATAATGTAATTTTATGGACCAGTTTTTAACCTTCAAACCGAAATAAAAGTGTACCAAAAGAACGGAAAGCAAAAGTTGGTGTGTCCTTTTTTTTTTGACATATTTTATGAAGAGAAACACATAAATAGTTTTAACTGCTGTATAATCATACCACGAGAGGTAAAATAGTCTTAAGATATAAGAAGTTCTCGTGACCTTGGGTGTTATGCTTTTCGGGATGGTCTTCGAACCAAGCATAGGTCAAGGCGTCCGAATTAGTAAATTACCTCTTTTATGTTAGCTTCCATCGTATAATGTCCACATTAGCCGCTGATGACTGAGTTATAGGCTCGTCATCTTCGTGTTTTATTCTTTGCTTTTCTTCTCTCTTTAAGAGCGTTCATCATAGCAGGCCCAACTCGGCTCGCGCGAGGTATTATGGGAGTAAAAGGGAAAAGAAAAGACCTACGATATGACAGAAATGTGTGCAGTACATTCGTATTATTCGTATTTGAATGATTACTCGAAATTTTCCGCGGTGACGATGGGGGACAAAGCGACAAAGTTTCTTGTTAATAACTACAGAATGTCTCTGTTATGACAGAGTGAAGATTTGAGAGCAGTGCTTATCTGTGAAGACATTCTAAAGTGGTCATAAAAACAACCTTTTTTTAATGCAATTTTTATCCAAATATCATTTAATATTTCAACAACGCTCAGTATTAGGATTTTCTATTAATTCTCTTTTTCCATTAATGTTTTATAATAAATTATCCACGTGCAATATTGTTGTTGTAAACTACGATTTCTATCCGACTGTATCACAGAGTTGATTGTAAAATGATGCACGCTCTTAAGAAGAAGTCAATCTGAGAAGTAAGATGTTTTTTTAGAAGGAAGAAAAAGAGTTTTAAAACGGGAGGGAATTTTTTTTTTTTTAATGAGATGGACATAAACTCTTCTAAGATTGGGTACCTCGTCTTAATGTGCGACTCTTGTACTTATTAGGTAGTTATTTGATTGGCAATTAAATAATATTTTAGTAGGGTTAAGAACAAAATAATACAAGGTCTAGTCCACTTGGTTTCTTATACGATATTTTACCAATGCGTTGTTTAATATTCGGAAAGGATTGTGTACCTTTTCTACTATGGTTCATATATATATGAACCAAATATATATATATATAATAAGTAATGGATTTTTGTGGCTCATTCGTTCCAAATGTTTCTACGTAATTTTAAAAATAGTGTAAATAATTATTATTTATCACCGCATCTTACTACCCGTTCGGGTTATACGCTTTAAGTACTGATTATTCTAATGGATTAAGAATTGGGAAGGTTGAATTAGAGGAAGTGAACCCGCATTCACGTGGAGGGAGAGTGGAAAACCATTTATGAAAAACCACCCCTTATGAAAAACCACCCCCAGTTCACCCGACCGAGATTCGAACCTCGATCTCCCCGTCCTCAGCAGTCGAGCTCAACACGACAAAATAGTGTAAGTAGAATGTTGCCTAAACACAATAGATTTCTGACACACATGACCATTTCAAAGGATAATTTAATTTGAGCTAACACAGGTCCTAAACAGCAAATATCTACTAATCTGGGTAGCTCAAGTCCCTGTAAGTCGAAGAGCTACTCTTTTTTTTTAGCCCCACTTCTTACCACCCGATCGGGTTACACGCTAATTTACTAATTACGGAAACGGTTTTAGGAAATCGGGAGTTTATATTTATAGGACGTGTACCCACATTTGCGTTAAATAAACGTAAATTTAGAAACTAGAGCTACTTTTGGACATACAACGATTAGTTGAGTTTATTTTAAATATTTTCTAAGAGTATTAAATATAACTATTATTTTTATATGATTCAAAGTCAATAAACCCCTTTAAATTTATATTTAACAAAGTGTTTGGCTAGGTAACAAAAATAAATAAAAATGTATATAAAAATAATATTATGTGAAATTTATTCACCAATAAATCCAAGATAAATTTGAATTCTGGCCTCCTCATAAATGATGGTCAAGTTCGTTGAGAGTCTAACGTTTTAGACCATTTTGCCACATGTAAAGGCGAAGATGGCTGTTGTATAGCCTGATTTTTGTTTGAAGAACAGCTTAGAAAATACAAACATATTCCTTTAGGGACGACATTTATAACATTTTACTACATCATTTGTGTTATTTTATAGGTATTATAATAAATTATCAAAAGTGACATCTGCAGACAACATGACTTGATGTATGAATATATTAAAATTGTTTTAGTAACTACCATATACTATCATTCTTACTATAATCGGAGTATATCTAGATATCTTTATCCCCGTGTTTTACTACCCGTTCGGGGTATAAGCTTATGCATTAGTTACACTAATGTGCTACGGATAGGGACGGTTTAATTTAGATGAAGTGCACCCACTTTTGCGTGGAGATAGAGTGATTTTTTTAAAAAGAAAAACAACCTTCAGTACACCCAACCGGGATTGAACCCCGATCTCCCCGTCTTCAGCGTCTCTTCTACTGTGAGAATGACGCCTTAGACCATGCGGCCGTTGAAGTGGGTATACCCTATCTAGATGAATTCATGTGTTGATCTAATCTTGTTTTTAACAACTATGCGTAAGAATAATAATAATAACACACTTCGGTGGCCGCACGGTTAAAGACGCAACTCTCGTGTTTGACTGGCCCGCTGATGATGGGGCGATCAAGGTTCAAATCCCGGTCGGGCCCACTGAGGGTGTATTTTCCTTAAATGATTTCCCACTCGCCTTCCACGCAAATGCGTGTAGACTATTTCTAAAATATTTATTTCCTCGTCCTTTACTCATTAAAGTAAATATCATATATGCGTATAACCTGAACAGGTGAGGATATGGGGTGATAAAATAATCCTAATCCTAATCCTACGGATACATACTGTCCCTACGAATTCTGGATATTCGTAATCATTTTATTTAAATATATGATTATACGTTTCGTGTTCCAGGTATACCCTAGTAATTTATCACTAGGGCCTTGATGACCTAAAAATGATCAAAACTGACCTTTAAAATGAACTAAAAATTCTAAAGAATGACTTCAAATTTACAAGAAATGGTTTAAAATTATGAAAAAATAGCCGTAATAAATGCACATAACTAAATCAAACACGTGCTTTATAAATGGAAACTAAAATATATACATGTAATGAAAAGCCTTTAATAATTATGCTGCTACATTCTGGTAAATATAACATTGATTTACAAATATTTGCTTCAAAAGTAATAGCTACCCCCTTCCAACGCAACCCTCTAGAGCCTAGTAGTTGAAGTCCCACCAGAAATGTGTGTTTTACAACCAAACAAGCAAGCAAAGAGGATCTAAAGTTCATGGCCTGCATTATCTTATCATTTCTACCACAAAAAAATACCTAAAAACGACTTTAAAAGGAAAAAAGCAAGAAAATGTGACCTAAGATTTCAAAATAACAACAACAAAATCTATAAAATATACATTTCTACAACAATAAAATCATGAACAAAGTTTATGTATTTATGAGCATTATATGTGATAAACAATAAAATATGACATGTCTTCGAAATATGGATCCTGTTTATCACTGATAAATACTCAGGCAAGAGATATTTTTGAGGTAGGATGGGAATTATTGTAGTTATTTAAAGGGTGTATTTTAATTGGTGTCAAATCTTTTAGGGGCATATTCCCATTGACCTAACGATCAAAAAAGTGTATATAAACATGGGCCCAGAAACGTTGTATATATATATCCTCCATAATGATGTTTCCAAAAGTTAATATATTTGTCCACCCCTGCTCTCTTTCAAGACATTGATCTATAAAAACTTCCTACCTCTGTTGTGTAAAACACTCGTATATCACTTTTCCTTAGCGTCCGTCACCATATTTTGATTTTATTTTCTAGCCCTCGCACCAAAATTCTTTCTCTCGATCGCTCTCATAGAATACCTTTTCTTCTATAAATTGCTTCTAATGACTGCAATAAATGACAACCATTAAAATAATTTACTACCTCCACTTTGCATGTTTTGAAACAGAACACACACATGGTTTCAGTCATTAAGAGTTTTTGTTTTGTTTTAAATATTAAGAGAAACGTTTAGTTTGTAATCAGTGATAGATATTTTCACTCTGAAGTGCTCCCTGTTTGGAATAAAAAAAAAGTAAAGAAATAAGGAATTATGGAGAGTAAACAGTAAAAAAGAATAAATTTTGAGAGACTCTTGAGGTAAGTCTAGTGAGAAAATGGTTATATTCTACTATAATATCCCAATCAATTTAAATAATGAAGGATTCTGAGAAGTGGCCAATACACTACGGACAATTAATTATAGGCACAGGAAAATGAGCAGTCCCATATTAAATTGGTAACATTTTAGCTTTTAAAGTAGCAATTAGTAATATTTTAATAATCATATGGTATAACTTTTAGTTTTTTTTTACATCTATTACTTTTTCTATCTTGTGGCCTGGCTCACTTTTTTTATCCAAGCCATATATTTTCCTCTACCGGCTTGCTAGGCCTGTCGTAGCTTCATACGCCTTATAATCTAACTTAAGACTAGGACAAGCACAACATCCAGTCCCCGACCGTTAATTCATCAATCTGGAAGGGTAAAACTCTCACATTTCCCCAATAATACAATTTTGGACCATAGTGGGAATCGAAGTCGTGACCCTTGAGCTCAGAAGACATAGCACTATTGACTGAGATAAGGTATTGGATTATGACTTTTTGTATCTTAATTTAAAATATACTAAATATTTCTTAACATCTTTAGTTATTAGAAACAACACACGTTTTAGTGAACTTCAACCCTACACAATTCGAGGTTTTATTTGGTTAAACAATACTTCGGTCATTTAGGACAATATCATACTGACTTGCAAACCTCTCTGTGTGTATAATTTTGAACATTACGTTGAAAGTTAGTAGTAAGTATTACCTTAACGAATTACACTATGGGTTGGCTTATAAGAAATTACCTTAGTGTAATCAGTCAAGGTAAGTTATGGTAAAAGGAGGGTACAATCTATACTGTACATACATAAACTTGTTTAACATCTAGGATAAGATCTTCTGAGGGATAACGTATATATATGCGTGTGAAATAAAATTACTACTATTAATTGTTATTTAATCTAACTAGCCTTTAAACCATTATCAGCATTATTTGAATATCCTGGAAGCCAATATGATTAACTATTCAAAACACCCGCCTCGGTGGCGTAGTTGGCTAACGCGCTCGTTGTGTTGAAGCTCGGCCGCTGAGGACGGGGAGATCGAGGTTCGAATCTCGGTCGGGTGAACTGGAGATGGTTTTTTCCTAAATGGTTTTCTACTCTCCCTCCACGCAAATGCGGGTTCACTTCCTCTAATTCAACCTTCCCAAGTCCTAATCAATTAGAGTAATTAGTACTTAAAGCGTATAAGCCGAACGGGTAGTAAGATGCGGTGCTAAATATTATTATTATTATTATTATTATTATTATAGCTATTCAAAACAAAACCTGGACACAATGGGTTGTATCTATGATCCGAATATATTAATAACTACATTCAGAACCCAAACATAGCGCTGCCCCCTCCTTTTATAGGATAGTAGGTTATAGAGTTGGTCGTTTTTGTTTCTGAAAAGTTCCTCTTTAATTACGTACTCAGGTAATAAAATCAAAAACTATTTAAAAAAAAAATTCGATCAGTTTGATTTCTTAGAAACCCAGCTGCTACCTCCTAAATATGTATACATTCATGTATATCGACTATACATACAAAGTATATGACATATTAATGTGTGTTTAACCTGCTTCAGTGGCCGCTTGGTCTAAGGCGCTATTCTCGCATTAAACTAGACTGACGATGACCGGTAGATTGAAGCTCAAATTTCAATCCGGTAAACGGAGGTTTTCTACAAAACGGGTTTCCATTCTCCCTCCATGAAAATTCGGGCACACTTCCTCTAAATAAAACCTTCATAATCTCTACAACCATTAGAATAATTATTACATGTGCGTATAACCTGAAAGCGTAATAAGACGCGATGCAACAAAAAAAAATCTATTTTATTAACCCTCTATTTAGTTTTGCTTTCATAATTAATTATCTTTTAATATTTCCATAAATATATTCATTTATGAACTATCTTTGTACTTAGTCTTTTAATACATCTTTCATTTTGTATACCTTTTGTAAATTAGTTTTTAATCAGTATATTGATGTAACATAATCATATTTATACATTATAAATAAGTGGGCGAGTGTAAGGAAAGACACTGGCCTTGACTTCGCCCGAATGAAAACATTGTTACTGTTATAACAGGTATTGGCAAGTCCTAACCTTGATTGTCTCCTTAAGGATGAAGGCGATATGCTCCTCACACATCTTCTTGTTCTTAAGGTGTAAGCCCCGTACCAAGTCCATCACAGTACCGCCTTCACACAGCTGGGAACAAACAAAACACTATCTTTGCTATACTTTGTTCGGTAAGGTCAATAGACTAGAGGGTGACCTGGCGGTCTAGGGGTAGGTAAGGTGTCGGACTTCTGTGCTGGGGATCCGGGGTTCAATCCTCGGTCCTGACACAGATTTATCTGATTACCAAACCCTTCCCTCACCTCTGACAAGATATCTTGTGGATGTGGGGAATGCCAGGCCTCCACCGTGGTTCGGATACCACGTTAAACTGTGGGTCCTCCATTTCATCTCACAATCACCCTACCATTACACATTAGCGTAAGTGAGTATAGCCCGGACGGGTAGTAAGACGCGGTGCTAATAATAATAATAATAAACAACGTTACAGTTTAACATTATGTACTGTACGTTGACATTTTAGAAAACATTCTAAAGAAATGTTTAAATAAGAAACCTTATTAAGATAAGATAATAAGACTATAAGTTAATGTTTTAATTTTTTTTATTGCAATAAAAGTTAATTAAATGGTATTAAATATGTTTGCAATTTATAATAAGTTCAAAAAGATTTAATACACATAGAAAAGGTGGAATGGCTTTAATTATTTTTTTCATGAACTGAAAAGGTTGAATGTTTAATAAAAATAGTTATTTTGAAAATTAGTTGGTGATTTTTTAATTAAAAAAAATAGAAACAGTTATTTTGTAAATAGAAATTACCCTTTTGTGACACGAGGACAAAATAAGAGCTACTTGAATAACTAAGTAGCAACTCCGGTTAAGAAAATTGAGATTAACGGCTAGCAGGAATATTTGAGCTGACCACATGATACCCTCTATCCGCAAATGTTGGTAATTTTATCGCTACTGGTGGCGGCCGCTCGGTCGGTATAACTCGATTGTGGGCCTTACACCATTGAGTTTTTTTTACCTACATTGGTGGGCATGTGGACAAATCGTCAGGTTAATATATTCTGGTTTGCCATTGAATGGTAAGGTCAGGGTTCGGTTCCCTGTCGGGCGTACTGAAGAGGTTATTTTTTCTTAAATGGTTCCCCACTGTTCTTCCACGTCAATGTAGGCACATTTCCTGTAAATTATACCTTCCTCACCCCTACCCCATCAGCGTAGTTAAAATGCGCATTTCTCTTTAGAGAAGCAAATAAAAAAGTCATAATAATTAATATTAACCACCTGCTACGGTGGCCGCATGGTCTAAGGCGTCACTTTCGTAGTAGACTAGATTACCATTGATGGGGATATCGAGGTTCGAATCTCGGTCGGTTGTACTGAGGATGGTTTTCCACTCTCCTTTCACGCAAATTCGGTTACACTTTATTTAAATATAACCTTATTAATCCCTAAAAACATTAATGTAATTAGTACAATCATATAACCTGAACGGGTAGTAAGACGCAGTGCTAAATAAAGCAACAACATTGGTAACATTTTTCCAGTGTAATATGGCCGTATTGCACTAGGCATGCGTTAAGCCGGATCAGACAACCAAAGTTATGACCAAAGAAAATTCGCTATTCTACTTTAATTTCTCCCTTTCTTGTTCGTCCAGCTGCCTCTTTACTTGTCCGGGTATATAATATATTCTGTACATTATTCCTTATTTATAATAAATTTATGACTCACCGTCTTCTTCTTCTTCTCCTCTTTTTTATTTTAACTTCCTGCAGACATTTCCATTTACTGTGGCCTTCGTGTCTTAAGCTATTTGTCTTCGATGGCATGACTGAAACTAAGTAGTTTCTTTCAATGAGACAAACTCGTGTTCACATTCGTCGCGTCTGTGGTAGATTTAATTCAGTTGAACAGCAAAAAAAAAAAAAAAAAA
>CABFOV010002889.1:4127-23400 GCA_902141375.1 Timema poppense | reverse complement strand
ACTCCTATTATTATTATTATTATTATTATTATTATTATTATTATTATTATTATTATTATTATTATTATTATTATTAGCACCGCGTCTTACTACCCGTTCGGGTTATACGCACTTACGCTAATGTTTAGTGGTAGGGTGATTGTGAAATTAAATGGAGGACCTACAGTTTAACGTGGAATCCGAAACATGGTGGAGGCCTGGCAGTTACTCCTATTAAATAAAATATATGTGTGTTGAATATTTTGTATGTATGTGTTTAAAGTGAAAAGGTGTAGTTAATTTTAGAAGCTTTATGAAATCATGAATAATAAAACTTCTAAGATGCTGTGTTACTTTTGAGTAATTAGTTGATATAAATTAAAGTGAATTAAAAAAATAACAGTGTCTACTTAAGGTGATTGGCCTTTTTCCATTTGGCGTGGAAATGCAGAGCCGTGGGAACAAAGGTCTGCCTTCAAGAATTTTTTTTTTTGCGCAATTTTATTTTCGGAAACGGTTTGTTCAAGAATAGAAGCTTGTTGATTAAGTTATACTTTTTATATACACACCTCCTCTATAATTTTAACAGTGATTAAATAACGATAAAATTGACATTTTTCAATATAAAACTGCCGGCTTCTCAACAAAAAATAAGAAAATGTATCTATTAATAAACATCGCTACATTATCTTAGAAGGAGTGTTGACTCATTTTCGAGAAAGCTGATATTTCCAAACGTATGATTTTCCCGCAAGATCTGTTCGGTAGCTAGCGCCATCTATGGTTTCCGTGATCCATCTGTTCTTGTTGACGCGGAAGGATACTTTGGTCTGTTGTGAAGCCACGCCACGCCTTTCACCCTGCCGCCCACTATCCCACAAAATAGGTTTTAGACTTGCACTCGACAAGGCCCAGGACCTTAACCTTTGTAAAATCACAAAGTGGTTTCCTATTCATATAGATCAGCTAAAATACCCATAAAATGCGGAGAATAAGTTTATTAACTGCTCATCCAACATAGTAAATATATATTACTTTTCGCTATTTTTATTAAACTATAATTTAATATACAGTACACCGGTATATATACACATAAATTAAAACTCTTTATGCATTATAATTGGTGAAGAACTAATCTATATTGAGTGACGGCATTTTTAATATATAAAGAATTTTAATAGGGAATATTTTCTACCAAAACTTGTTTTATCTTTCCCTTAGTTTTCTGAAATAATATACAGACTTCTCAGTGTAAGAATGGCTTCTGTAAATTCATAAATTATGCAACAGTTCTTTCTTCCCCTTACCCCACCCCCCTTTTCCGGCGTACTAGGCCTACTATCTGTATGAAATATACGCATTTTAATTAACCATATTGGGGTATTTAGAGAAAATGTATTGGGTTTGCTTGAAAAAAAGTGGGAAACCATTTAGGAAAAAAACACCTTCAGTACACCCGCCCGGGATTTGAAGCTCAATCTACCCGTTATAAGCAATACCAGTATAATGTGATAGTGTCGCCTTGGACCATGCTATCACCGAAGCAGGTAAATTTAAGTTCCCTTCAAGAGTAACATCGCAAATTCACCCAACTGTAAAAAAAACAAAACTTTTCCGACCTTATATCAACTTTCACTCCCACTTAACTTTTCCTTTCGAGTGATACTTTTGAAAATTGGAAATTATAGGTCCAACTTCCCATTCAATGCTGAGCAATTGCAACTACACCAGAATGTTAAACCCCTCCTTCCGGGAGGAGAAGTATTTCACTTGAGACAATATTAATTGGGAAAAAAGTAAATATCAAAAATGAATATTACACATATTATTTAATTTTGGTAACTCTCTGTCTAGATTAGATGCGAGACATGTTCTAACTAATCTAAGGAAACAAACAAGCTCGGGAATATAAACTTTTAATTAATTAATATTAAATTATGGTTCATTTAGGTACAATTTTTTCAAAAACTCTACAAGATATCACTATTTTTTTTGTTACTTTAGAAATTTAACTATGCACATTTTAACGGGAGCTATTTTTTTTTTAAATATAGCAATAAACAGAATTTACATCTATATAAATATGTTGAAATGTGTTGGAAAATTAGAGAAAAAAAAATTAACTTATTTAAATATTAATATAAATTATATTTTTTGAGATATTTATAAATATCCCTTGTCTAATTGCTAGAATATAGCTATAGATGAATCATTAAAAAAATCTGTTCATTAACTATTATAGTTTTTGAGAAAAATATGCCTAAAGGAACCATAATTTAACATTGGTTGAATAGGGAAAGGCGACTGCTCTTAATACACACCAATATTCTCCAGTCAAGAAAATAAGTGAGAAAACACAAAGTTCATAAAAAAAACCTAGTGTTTATAGTATAGATAGAGCACAAGATAATTCTATTAACTACAAAATTTACCTATTCGAAGTAGGTTAGCATTGGACAAACCATAATCGTTAATATTTTTATCATCGCTACGTTATCCAAGCCACTGTAAACAAAATTTAATTTAACGTAATTATTTACACAAATTTATTTTATTCTAAAAATAACGGTTAAATCTAACAAAATCTAAGAAATTTCATCAGTTTTTGGTTTAAGAATAATAATAATAATAATATCTAGCACCGCGTCTTACTACCCGTTCGGGTTATACGCTTTTTGGTTTAAGGGAGAAATTGGTATTTATGGAATGGTTAAACCTTTTGATAATTAACAGCGAAGTAGCTATCGTCCTATAAGACTTATCTTTCTCGTCTTTTAGGTAAGGATGATGATATATATCCTGATAATACTAGCTGAGATTATGTTTGTAATAAGGAATGTATTATTCACCCTCATCATACAGATTCGAACTCGATATGAACGAGGGCTTCATTTCTTGAGCATGACCCAAAGTCTGGCATAAAGATGTGTGTCTTGGTACTCACTTCCATGATGAACCAGGGATAATCTTGACATATACCAGGTCTTACTTTTATGAAGATGACAAAAGGGTATGATCATCTTTCTGAGCATATGTGGTGTGATTGTGTCACTCACCTCCATGACGAACCAGAGCTGATCTCGTCCTGAACGAGGTTTCCCTTTCTTGAGGTATATCCCGTAGAAATCTGGTAGGTTGGGATGATGGGAGAGATCCCGAAGGACTTGGTATTCTTCCTGATAGCTATCCAACGCATCTCTTTCCACAAACAGGACCTTCACAGCCACACGCTTGCCTCCTACACACCAAGATGAACATGAAGATGGGCATTCATATATTACGTATCGAGTAGGGATATAGTCCCTACTACCCAACCAATCTCTCACAGGGAAACAAAAAAAAAGCTCTTTTTATATTTTCTTCGCCCCGGTACTCCTAACGGAGTGCTGTAACCAAACCACGCTAGACTGACAATATTTACTCCTCTAGGTCAAAAGGAGCCTGCAGTTCTGAACTAACCAGGCCCGTGGTAGTGGTCAGTGCACCTGGATACGATTATAGAGGTCTCGAGTTCGATTCCCGGTTAGTGCCTTGGGTATTTTACCCGAAAAGGAAATTACCCCAATGCTAACTGGGATTTGGTTAGTTAGGGTTAAGTTTGGTTTAAATGCGTGTACGGGTTCCACACACTCATACTCACTATCTCCCTCATACTCACTATCCCTCATATTCCCTATCACCATCACCTCATCTCATCGGGACATGGAAAGAGCCTCCACTGAAAGTATGTACTATTAGTATTTGAGGCTTATTTCAATTTCTCACTACTAATTTCTTGATCAGGATTGCCCTTAAAACACTTTAGACTTGGAACTTCTGGTTGGTTCGGATCACAAGCTATTGTTCTATACTCCCATCAAAGGTCTCTAAAAAAAATGAACCTCTACCCTTGAGGATTCTATTGGTTAGTTGCATCTTCAGATAGATCTACACGTTAACACGTGATCCTGACCTCAGATAATATAAAACCACAGATAAAAACCGAGATGTGGAGTTTCCTTTTTACCTAATCTTTAAATTATTATAAATTATAATATATTCCATAACGTTTATTTGTATCATTTTTTTTTCCAAATTTCACTCAAAATACCTATGCTAAGAAAAATCATATACAATTAAAAATATAAACAAAAAAAATTTACAGCCTAAAAAAAACTGTGATGAGCAATATTATTTAGGCTAAGTGCACTATCATTAGCTACATGGCTTGCTTATGTACGGGTTGTTGTCAGTTAGGGGTCTACTGTTTAATAAACTGTTTCCTGCCAAGTATAAATTGACCCACTACTTATTGTGTGGGTGGCTGGACAAATCAAACTACATTCAATAAATAATGTATGAATTCCATTAGGCTGTAATTTCATCTTAAATTGGGTACACAGTACAGTCCTAATCACAAAAATCGGCTCGATTTCATTAGGACTGACAGTTAAATTGGCAATTTTTAGTGGTTGATTCATTTCGTTTTTATTATTATTGTTATTATTATTATTATACTGTTTCAGTTATTTATTTATTATTTTTATCATATATAATTTATAATTAGCTCCTATTTTTTGTAATGTTCATTCATATGTATCATTATTTAACTATTATTGCTTATTTTATTTTTTAAATGTATGTGCTTGTAAGGTACTTGTGTACTTTTCAGTACTTGCCTCTTATAGGTCTCATGACTGTTGGCCAGCACTATAATAAAAGAAACTATTATTATTATTATTTGAGGTAATATTTAACCTGCACTGTCTGAAACGACTGATTATATCAGCAGGCGACTTATTAACTTAAATCTAGAACAGACACAACAACCAGTACCCTGGCCGTTAATTCATCACTGTGAAAGGGTAAACCCACATATCAAAAATGATCATTTCTTTCGGCCATGCTGGGAATTGAAATCCGGACTCCTAATCTCATTAGGCAGACACTTTTACCAACAAAGCGAGGGTGCCGGATTATTCAGCGTCAGTAGTATGAAGTCTAATTTTCATTCAAAGAGAATTTTAAAAAATTATTATTTTTTTGTTAACATTAAACTTAATTGTTCTATATTAATAGCGTTATTTTATATTTATTTATTTATTTGAGGTATTTACATGAACTTTCTTATCCGACTATTTATATTATCAGCATAATAGAATTTCTATGAGCGAGAGCAAAAGGTGCTATCAATTTTGCCGGTAAAAGTATTTTCCCACACCTTCCAGGGTTCTTTTACACGGCACAATCGACACGGGAAAGACAGATATACTTCCTCTCCGAAGGAAGTTGTGCTACGGATTTTAGTCGCTAAATAAAAATCCGTCGACTCCGGTTAGGTTTGAACCTTATGATCTGAGGTGAGCACTTTACCTAGAGGTCACCAAGATAAACTGTTACTAAAGATGGATAATATCTATCAAAAGTGACAGCTACATATAACATTACTTAACGTATGAATACAGGAAATAATATCTAGTAACTTTTACAGCTATCAGATAAGATCCATCCTATGAAGATTTGACTCTAGTTTATCTTAGTAAGCGAAGCGGAATGTACGCTGTCCAAGAAGGATACACAGTACCTGCTTGGTTGTCAGTGGCCTCGTACACGTCAGCGGACACCCCTGTTCCGATCTTCTCGCCCAATGAGTATCTGTCTTCTGGGTCAGGTAACTGGTCCAATCGTAGCCCTGACTCTGGAGAGTTCTTCGCCATTACCTCGCTCACCTCTGACCGAATAACTGACACAAATCAACAAGTCAATAAGCTATTTCCAAAATGTTCGATAAGTTACAACTATTTATGAAAACATTTAGATTTAAAAAAAGTTCTACGTTGTTTAACCGTTAATTTTATATTAATTTTTATTTATTTGAGAGGTGACCTGGTGGTCTAGGGGTAAGGTGTTGGACTTCTGTGCTGGGGTACGGGGTTCAATACTTGGTCCCGGCACGGATTTATTCTGATTACCAAACCCTTCCTTCACCTCTGACAAGACGTGTATTAATCACAACTTGTGAATGTGGGGAATTCCAGGCCTCCCCCGTGGTTCAGATTCCACGTTAAACTGTAGGTCCTCTATTTCATCTGATAATCACCCTACCATTACACATTATTGTAAGTGCGTATAACACGAACGGGTAGTAAGACGCGGTGCTAATAATAATAATAATAATAATAATAGTAATAATATTTATTTGAGGTGTTTAATGTGTATTTAATAGCATCATGCATTACATTTCCAATCAACTCTGTGATACAGTCGACTAGAAATCGTCAATTTACACCAACACTATTGCACGTGGATCATTTCTTACTAAACATTAATGGAGGAGATACAGGCATTGGAACAAACGGTTATCTTCAAGAATTTTTATTTTCTTGCAATTTTCTTTTCGGAAACGGTTTATTCAATAATAGAAGCATGTTGATTAAGTTATACTTTTTATATATACACTTCCTCTATAAATTTAACGGTGATCAAATATCGTTAAAATTGACATTTTTCAATAGAAAACTGCTGGCTTCATAACAAAAAAATAAGAAAATGTAACAATTAATAAACATCGATACATTATCTTAGAAGGAGTGTTGAAAATATTAACATAAGCATTTCACTAGTTCTCGAGAAAACTGATGTTTCCAAAATTATGATTTTTTCGCAAGAACTGTCCAGTAATTAGCACCATCTACGGTTTCCTTGATCCATCTTTTCTTGTTAGCGCGGAAGGATACTTTGGTCGGTTGTAAAACCACGCCACGCCTTTCACCCTCCCGCCCACCATCCCACAAAATAGATTTTAGACTTGCCCTCGACAGGGACAAGGGCCTTAATAGAAGTTTCTAATACTGAACATTGTTGAGATATTAAGGGATATTTGGATAAAAGCTGCATTGAAAAGGCCGTTTTTTGACCATTTTAGAATGTCTTCACAGATAAGCACTGCTCACAAATCTTCATTCTGTCATAACAGGGACATACTGTAGTTATTAACAAGAAACTTTGTCGCTTTGTCCCCCATCATCACCGCGGGAAATTTCGAGTAATCATTCTAATACGAATGCACTGCACACATTTCTGACATATCGTAGGTCTTTTCTTTTCCCTTTTACTCCCATAATACCTCGCGCGAGCCGGGAGCCGAGTTGGGCCTGATATGATGAACGTTCTTAATGAACCTTCTTATAATATTAGCACATGTTACAAACCACTTCGGCCATCAATTCAATACTTTCAAAGGGTAAACTCTAATTTTACTAATGATAAGTTGTCTGACAGTGTCATGAATTGAACCTAGGGTCCTTAACTTAATAATTAAACATGCTACCGACTGAGCTAATGTGTAAGATAGAAAAAATACCTTTTTTGTTAAATCTAAAATATGTCTAGGGTTTATATCATTGGTAAATGTGGTTTTCAAGCCCTTAGTTTTTGATTACATCATTTGTAAATTGAAGTATGCTTCTACTTAAATTGAATCAAAATATGAAATAAATGTTTCGAAAATTGACACGTAACATTTTTGAAATAAATCAGTCGATTCATTTGGTTTGGTTTGTTCACTTCACGAGCTTACATATTATTAGCTTATAAATATAGGGTTGTATAGAGTATTGTAGAAGCAATGCATCCGCATTTGAGTGGATAGGTTATGTTAGAGCCACCGTGATAAGTCACATCCCCCACACTTCCCCACGGTACATTTGCCCGTGCTTCGAAAATAATTCTGATAGCTCACCTCTAAGATGAGTATATCATTCGATCTCAACGGGGCTGGGCGAATGTGGCATGCTTTAATCTCTTTAAATTACAACAAAGTGTTTACCCTCTTCGGTGGCCGCATGGTCTAAGGCGCCACTCTCACCAGTAGAATAGACTGCCGATGACGGGGAGATCGAGGTTAGATTGGTTGTACTGAGAGTAGTTTTTTTTGCAAAATGGTTTCCCACTCTCACTCAACACAAATAAGGTTACACGTCCTATAGATATAACCTCCCTAATCTCTAAAACTGTTGGCGTATTTAGTACATAAGCGTATAAACTGAACGGGTAGTAAGATGCGGTGATAAAAAAAAATACCGCTACATTTCATGATAAACAGAGTGTACTTTTTTTTTATAGTAAAATGTCAGAAAACGTGCAATGGTCACGAGAGACTAATCTACTTAGTCCTAAACAGTGGTTGGTTGTTGGTTGTTAGCGCAAACTCGATTTAAATACTTTAAGGAGGCCTTACAACTTCCAGCGTTCACACAGACGTTCACTATGGTTCGAGTCTTAATTTAAATAATTAATATTGATAATTACTCCTTTCTGGTGCTGATTAACTTAGTACTCACTTCAGTGGCCACGTGGTCTGACAATATACTAAACTGCTGCTGACCGAGAGATTGGGGTTCGATCCCGCTTGGGTGTACTGAGATTGATTTTTTTTACTAAATGAGTTTTCCACTCTACCCCCACGTAAATACGGATACACTTCCTGGACGGGAAGTAAGTGAGACGCGGTGTTAAATATATATTTTTAGAGTTATTAAAGGTTTTTCTCAGAGATTGATCGATCGCGGAGGATTCATCGAATAGCCTGCTAAAGGCCTATTCTACACTAGCAGTTAAAACGCTAGCAACTACGCCTTTGAATGAAACCCTTGTTATCATGTTAGAAAATAAGTTTTCGTCTAGACCAGCGTTTTGACCGCTACCTCCGGAGGCGTTAACAGGCGGTGTGCGCCTCAATGTCATAACAAGTCTTTCAGCAGGAATAATAAATACTTTTCCTCAAGATGGTATCACGTTTTGCAATATTTTCATTCGCTAAATCAATAATTTCATCAAATGAAATCCCTGACATTCTATAGTACAAAAAATAACTTCTCTGGGTACATTCTGTGATTCATAAACATAAAATGAAACTGTCCTGTTTAGAGACTGTTCTATAATGTGAAGCGAGTCCACCAACGTCTCTTGTGACGAGTTTGTTTCCCTTCCAACAAAATAAGTCCCGCAATACAGCCGGCCTGTACAACGTCCATTTTTAAACCATTCTGCACAAGCGGAAGCAACAACCGCGGCAGTTAAACCGATAGTGTAGACTCAGTAGCGTTTTTATATCATTTTGATAACGTTTTGATAGCTGTTTAACAGTCCCGTTTTGACAGTCAGGTGTAGATTCAAGATTATTGGGGGTGTAAGCTAGCGGCAAAACCGCCGCGTTTTAACCGCTACTGTAGAATCGGCCTAAGGGCCCATCCTATACGAACGCTAAACGTGCCGCGTTCTTAACGCTGATGCCTGCCTGTATTTTGATTAATCTACACCAGAAGTTAAAAGTGCCGCGTTTGAGAAGCCGTGAAAACGCGACGAAAGCTCTAAACAAGATATACATGGTGTTTTTTTTAAGGCAGAACGGCTTAGTGCACTGGTGTGCTCCTCAGAAAATAGACACCGGCCAGAGAGGATGTATTGGTGGGATTCATTTTTTTAAAAGGTATTATGAGCATTCTGAAAGAGAAGAAAGACGTTGAGGGACTGGGACTCATCCAGTAATCGCCAATCGTCTTTCAACAGGACAGTTTCTTGTAAGGTTTGAAAATTATAGAATATATGCAGATACTTTTTTTAAATATTATAGAATGTTAGTGACGTAATTTAATGAGCTTTTGAGTTTTTCTTATGCGAACAAAAAAAAAAGATACAAGATACGGTTATGAATAAATAGTATTGACTGTCACTGAACAAACAAAATGCGGGTGAGGCTTCTCATCGTAACTTCCGTGAAAACGCTCTGAATAGTTTTACCAGCATCCAGTTTCGTTAAAAGCGCCAGACGACCGGATAACGCCGAAAAAACAGGCGCCTAAAAGCCTCGTATAGATTGGACCATGTGATGCGCATTGATTTATTCATCTGACGTTTACGCGGCGTCAAAACTGCCGCGCCTTCAACTTCTATATATTATTATTATTAGCACCGCGTCTTACTACCCGTCCGGGTTATACGCACTTACGCTAATGTGTAATGGTAGGGTGATTGTGAGATGAAATGGAGGACCTACAGTTTAACGTGGGATCCGAACCACGGTGGAGGCCTGGTATTCTCCACAGACTTCCATATAGAATGGGCCTAAACACTAGATTTGAACCCGATAGATTTTCAAATCTAGGAACATTTAAAGTCCATTGTTTATGCGACGCCTGTGCCTAATGTTGACGTTTTAAGAAAGCGTTTCTTGACTGGAGTTGAGCTAGTAAGTAACACCTCAGTTGTATTTAAAGGAGTATGACTAAACACGGAACAAAGTCTTAGAAGATGCTTCGAAAGAGGACACTTTTTTTTTTTTAGCAAGATATAATATCTTGTGTTTTTTTTTGTTTCTGTTAAGCTTTGTCTTGTTCTAATTGCATTACTTCTTCTGTTAGATTGCCGATTAATTGAAAAATAAAATTCCTCCTACCTCAAAAATTAAGCGTTTCTAAGCTCAAGTTTAAATTGACTTTTCTTAGTGTTTGTAGGATGAGAATACGACTCTAGTATTTTTTTTTAACACAAATTAAAATACACCCTATTTATGCTTTACTCATCTCTAATCCTTTGACATAATTAAATGTGGATAACCCAGAGGGTTAATAAGAAATTATATAAAAAATTATATAAAAGGACGTACAGTACCGGTGTTTAGTATGACTATATCTACTGTGCCACCGGTGCTCTATTCTTTTTTTAAATTAGTTATATTAATTATCACTAGGTGTCAGCACCGTACTGATGTCTTGTTTTGATCCAATTCCCGCCCTTCTTCCCTGATGGCTCTAGGCTCACTCGTCCCGCGCTTTTCATATAATAACGGCTAAAAACTGCTATCAAAGTGTATTTTATCCTCGGGACACACAGCCATGAAACTCTCTCGTGTGAAATAATTAATAAGTGCTCAAAAAACAAGATTGGGGCGCCCCAGCTATCATCTCTTCACACCAGGTATTCTCATTCACCATTCGCAAAGGTAGGCTCATAGTTAATTAATTGGTTTTCTGTGTGTTCAATAATTTGAAGTTTGTGTTAAGCATCGCAAACAACCTATATACAAATAAATCAAACTACAGTTGCCCCATGGCTTCCTTGGTGCTGACTGACAGCTGACGGTTTTAAAAAGTTACCAGACAACATTATGAATCCCTACGCCAAACCATCTAATCTGCAAAAACATGTGTTTAGCAGCTGTCACTTCTGACAGTCAAAATTTAGATATATACCTAAATGTTGACTGTCAGAAGTCAGCTGTGAGTTGTCAGTCAGCACCAAAGAAGCCATGGGGCTACTGTAGTTTAGTTTTACTCTTCTGGGACCTAACCGTTGATCCTAAACTTGTATTAGAATTAATTTAAAAACTTAACCATATGGATGAGAAACACGGCGTTTGCATTCACACCTTAACGTTTTTCTTTAGATTACTCGGAACCTTTTAAATGTCAACCAATAATAATATTCTAATCATGTGCAAACTTACCTTGAAACTAAACTCTCAGGGTGAAAGTATAGCTGGAGTATGTCTCCTTTTAAAGCCCCTTAATTGAAATGTAGGCCAAAGGAAAGGACGCAAATATGTCTGGTTCGAGCACTTCAAAGTACTAAATGAGACTACTTGTGTCGTCCTCCTATCGTCGACGGGGTCTTAGGAAGACCCTCAAGTTACTCTTTATACTTCGCTGCATGTCAGAGGTTTCGTCGGGAACCCTTAACCGTGTTCCGCGATATTCTATTATCGCATTAAAAAGGGCATTGTCTCTGTGATCACCGTGGAGCTTATGTAATCTGAAATGTTAAACTGAAATTGGCAAGAAAACCAAAGGTCAGGGATAGAATCAGACACACTAACCGTATCTTTGGTCAAATGGGTCAAAGTGGGAGTGTAGGAGAAGCAAGTAAAGGTAAGTGTTTTTTGCAGATTTATAAAATAGATTTTGTTGTTGTTGAAACAAATCAAATATTTTTCCATTAGAAATATTATTATTATTATTATTATTATTATTATTATTATTATTATTATTATTAGCACCACGTATTATTACCCGTTTGGGTTATACGCACTTACGCTAATGTGTAATGGTAGGGTGATTGTGAGATGAAATGAAGGACCTACAGTTTAACGTGGGATCCGAACCACGGTGGAGGCCTGGTATTCCCCACATTCACAAGTTGTGATTAATACACGTCTTGTCAGAGGTGAAGGAAGGGTTTGGGCAATCAGATAAATCTATGCCGGGATCAAGGATTGAACCCCGGACCCCCCCAGCACAGAAGTCTTACCCTTAGACCGCCAGGTCACCTCATTAGAAATATTCGAGTTTAATTTTCTTCACATGTTGACATCAACAGTTGTTGAATGTCTCCCAAAGGTCTCCTAAAATTTAATTGATACATTTTTCTCTTAATTTAAAAATATTATCATCTAAAGCTGCTATGCTCACGACAGATATTCAACAACTGTTGATATTACCAGGTGAAGGAAGTTAAACTAAAATGTTTCGACTGGAGCAATACTAGATTTATTTTGACAAAAAAAGGTTTTTCTATAAAAAAATGCAAAAAATACCGGTCTTTTCTCGCTACATACTGGATCATTGCTTACGGGGAGTTCGGGCTTCAAATTTTATCCTGATGTATTGAGGTTTTTTTCCCCCTAAATGTTTTACCACTCTCCCTGCATGAAAATATGGGCACATTTCCTCTAAACTTGACCTTTATCATTCAGACCCCAATAGTATAAATATGTGGATCGCAGGGGGTAGAACGAAAATCACAAAAAATAAATTAGATACTATTATTTGGGGTACTTAGCTAACTTGCACTTAATGAACCAATGTACTATATCACTAAATTACCTACGAACCAGCTTAGTTCAAGAAAACACACAACACCCAGTCCCGAGCCTTTAATTCATCAGTGTAAAAAGGGAAATCCCCATTTTTACCTATGTTAATAATAATTTATCGTCCATAACTTGAATCAAACACAGAACTCTCATTTCTGTGAACACAAGCATTACCAACTGAACTAAGGTGTTGGACCTAAGAAAACCTCACCCTAGTTTCATTTCTCCTAAGATGGACCTCCTTTATTTTTTAATGACTAGCAAAATTAGCAAGCGTTTCTTCAAATAGACTGAAAAAAATCTCATTTTAAATATTCTTAGCCAGTTTATAGTAAGTTAAAAATATATAATTTTTTTTTTTTAATTTAAAGCCTTGAGGTGAACATGTTGGTGCACAAGGGCTAATAATTTTAAAATGTCAGTCCTCTGCTTAAATAGAAAGACATCGTACAATGCTCATGACAAACTCTTAATTTTATTTATCTGGATAGAAATTAATTCTGTTCACTCTATACGGTTTGTAGAGGAATAATATTCTTTTGTTAATGGTTCTAGTTTACTGTTGTAAAAGTTTATCTGTGATGTATATTATTATCTGAATGAAGTAACATTTGAAAGAAACTCAAGTGCCAAACACACAGGGGAGCCATTTTGTCTCAAACAATACCATTAACGGCGAATGTAATGTTGGGCAGTTTCTGAACAATCCATTCAAATACGACTTAAGATATTACTTACATAGTATAGCTTACACTTAAAAAAAAAAAACATTTCAAAAGAGCGTAAAACTATTCCTCTGACATGATAAGACTTAAAAGATTTTCAACTAAGTATCCCCTCCCCTTTTCCTCCCATTTTAATATAAGGATGAACATCTGCTCCCATCTTTTACGACAGGTAAATGCCATAAGGGGAAAGGGGAAGGAGGGGAGGTTGTTGTTTGCCGAACCTATATCTTTCCCTGAAAGATGTCCATCCAATTTCACCAGGTAATTGGTTGTTTTGAAAGTTAGTCCTTCAAACAAGTTGAGTGTCACCTGAACTAGTATCCTCATCCAACCCTCCCCGAGTTGAAAGACTCACCCCCCCCCCCCTCTTAATTTCTGATGTAAATGATACTTGACGTGGAAGGTATTGTCGGTTCTTTCCTCCGAAAGGCGCGGTGGACTGAGAGAAATCAAGAGCAATATCTACTGGCGGAATGGAAGCGTTATACAGGATGTCGCATCATATGTGGATAATCCAGCCCCACTGTGTAGTGGTTAGCGCGACTGGCTACAAAGATAGGGGTCCCGGTTTCAATTCTCGGTTGATACTTTGGGTATTTTTTTCTCCTAAGTGGAACTATCCCAACGGTCAACAAGAGTTGGTAAATTAGACTTATGTTAGGTTTAATACTCTCACTGGTATACACCTCTATAATCATTATAATCGTCTCATTGCGGGTACGACGTGTGGACAACCTTCATAGGTGCACTCTGGGTAACGTTCTGTGCCTCCAGAGTGGCTAAGAGTTTACATACAGGTGAACAAAATATATCATGTATCTCCACTTCAGTAATGTCATACTTGAAGAAAGCAAATCGTGAAGAGGTAGTGCACATCGTCACGCTACATCTAGACACGGGAAATGAACCCGAGACCGTTGTTTTACTACGCCAATGATCTCACCACTGAGCTAACCAGGAATTACCCCGTACTCAGGGTTATTCGTACCTTCGTAACTGTCCACGTGTCCATAACAGACTCTTGTCTTAAAATATGAGTGGAGAATGACACTGGGCACGGGACGATTCCTGGATAGCTTAGTGGTTAGAGCATTGTCGTACTAAACCAAAGGGTGACCTGGCGGTCTAGGGGTAAGGCGTCAGACTTCTCTGCTGGGGGTCCGGGGTTAAATCCTCGGTCCCGGCACAGATTTATCTGATTACCAAACCCTTCCTTCACCTCTGACAATACATCTTGTGAATGTGGGGAATGCCAGGCCTCCACCGTGGTTCGGATCCCACGTTAAACTGTAGGTCCTCCATTTCATCTCACAATCACCCTACCATTACACATTAGCGTAAGTGTGTATAACCCGAATGGGTAGTAAGACACTCTGATAATAATAATAATAATAATCCAAAGGACCCAGGTTCGATTCCCGTGTCCAGGGATAATTTTTCAATTTAAAGAATATTATATTGAGATGAGGCTACAACCGTAATTAACAATTATAATAGCTTAGCTATTTAATACATCATTGACAGAATTAGCTTAAACAGTAGCTGCGAAATAATTGTCCAAGCACTCAGTAAAAACATTAATTTGTCAGGTATAAAAATGAAATACATTTCCTATGGAAGTTTTGTGGATCAAAGAATAAGTATAAGTGGTCAAATGGGGCCAGAATGTGGAAGAACATTTGATCATAGATACATTTTTAACCAGATCTGACTACCTCGATAACTTTTCGATGCGGTACACAGATTCTCGAAACTTTCTATCTTAAAAATCGTAAGAAAATCGTCTGTGCACTTTTTTTTTTATCCTTGGATTTTTGCGACATTCTGTGATGTCAGAAACATAACAAGTCTTATCATTGTATCAACATCCTTGTTGATATTGAGTTTAAAATAAGTGTCTTACCTTCGTTTCTAGTGTACCATTATCTAGGGTTCGTGAATGAAACTGGTAGAATACTTACCTGAATGGCAACATTTACCTAGACAAGTAATTTGATATTCCCTAAATACTTTTTTTTATCTCTTACTTACCTTTTCAAATATATCTCTATAAGAGAAACCTTTTTTTCGCTTTATGAGGCAATTGTATCATGTTTGAAAGAAGGAACATGAAAGGTGAATAGAAACATATAAAAGGAACAAACACAATATGACTTTTACAATGTTAAGAACATGGTTCACACTTTGCATTGCTACGGCTTGACAAATGTTAGACCAGTGATGAAGCTTGTGATAATGTTTGGGTTCGTGTACTTGCGTCTACAGTCCATTTTCTTTAAACATAAGAAATAGACATTTAGAAAATAAAAATAAAATTGTTGTCAACATTAAACACATTTTACTATATTATTTGTGTTATTTTGCAGGTAGCGATTTTTCTCTCTCAAAAATGACTTTCTTAGGAATACGTTAAAAAAAATCTGTTAGAAAAGATTCTTCATATGAGAATTGTTCTGTACATAGGGAGTCTATGCGTATAATCAGGTAGGCTACACGCTTGATCCAAATCACTTAAATAATTTTGGTCATTCTAAAATATATAAAGTTGTTTCAGATTAAAACCTTAGTTTTATATTACTTAATTTTTATTTTCGTTGTTTCTAGACAGTGAAACAATGTTACTTAAATGGATATTGTTTCTTCTCTTAAGAACAATCTCTAACTGAAATATATACAATCTTCAGATTTTAAAATCCTATTTTTTGTGCGGCATTTTAATTTAGTGTCGCGGTAGTATTTTAAACACAAAACACTGTTTACACTTCAAGTTTAAGAGGAACAATTTTATTTGAAACACTAATAATACTGCGGCGTTTAAAAGTTAGCACAACCAATCATTTAAATACACTCAGAATAAAATTGTTAGTACAATTTACATGGTATAAAGTTGGACGTTTTAAATAATTCTAGCTTAACAAAATGAAACAATGTATGGGTATTTTCAAAATATCCTACTTTTGAAATTGATTTTGTTTTCTTATTTTTCTTTTCTTCGAGCACGTCTTACTACCCGTTCGGGTTATACGATTACGTAGTGATTACGCTACTGACTTTAGGGATTAGGAATGTTATATTTAGAGAAAATGTACCCGTATTTTGGTGGAGAGAGAGAGAGAGAGTGGAAAACAATTTTGGAAAAATCCCCCTCAGTACACCCGACCGAGATTCAAACCTCGATCTCCCCGTTATTGACAGTCTAGTCTACTGCGAGAGTAGCGCGTTAGACCATGCGGCTACCGAAGAGGGTTAAAGTTACATATCTAAGAGCTCTATGGTATGTATGCATCCCCAAACATATTAAGGATAGTCAAGACGCGCGGGCTGAGGTAGGCCTGTGGCGTTGGTGGGGGATGATAGGCGTGTACACAAACTTTTAGTTGGGAAACCTGAAAATATAAGACTCGCTGGTAGTCTGAGCCGTAAATCAGAAGATAGTATGAAAATGGTTACGGATTGAATGAGTGACAAATCTGTCTCAGGATATTGTTGGATAGTGAGCCTACGTTCGGTCGGCCATGAAACTTAGAGTTTCCTAAGGCCAAAGAGTTGGTTAGTTTAGAAATATTAATTCACATGACTACATCAGATAGTTAATTTTTTCCTTATTGTGGAACACACTCTAGATTACGTATTTTCCATCCTTTACTAATTTTAAAAAATACATGCAAAAGTTAAGAAAAAGTAGTTTACGCAACGTGTTTTTATTTAAACTGTTTTAAATGTTTTTATATAAGCCCAGGGTATTCGAAACCTTCAGTAAATTAAGGACGAAAAAGATGAATTTTAAGGAAATGTGACAATATTTACCTGAAGGGATGATTGGGAACCATTTAACACCTTCCTTCCGGGTAATAACTGGTCCAGTCTGGACTAATTCAGCTGGGCTAACTCACCCGATAGTTGAATTGTGTTGGATTTTATTTTTAACCCCTGATTTGATTTTTCCTGCAATGATTGTATTTTATTTAAGTTATCTTATCTTTTATAAATATTCACAAAGAGAAGTATTGGCTCACTCAAATTTGCCAAAGTTGGCGGTCATAATTTCTTTCAACTTACAAACAACATAATAGTCGCCTACATTGGTGAACACGCGGACTAAACATCAAGCTCGTAAAGTATATTTTAACAAAATGAGGATATTAAGGTTCAGGTCTTGAGGGTGTACTTTCCTGAATGTTTTATCACTCTTCCTCCAAGCAAATTCTAATACATTTCCTCTAATTTATACCTTCTCCATAGCCCATCATATTGATTAAACGCGGACATTTTGGGTGGAATTAAGAATGTTTGGGAGAAAAAAACAAACATAATTTTTATAATTGTAAATCGGTACGAATATGTTGACGCTTGATAAGTTAGCTATTATTATTAGCACCGCGTCTTACTACCCGTTCGGGTTGTACGCACTTACGCTTAATGTGTAATGGTAGGGTGATTGGGAGATGAAATGGAGGACCTACAGTTTAACGTGGAATCCGAACCACGGTGGAGGCCTGAGCATTCCCCACATTCACAAGTTGTGAATAATACACGTCTTGTCAGAGGTGAAGGAAGGGTTTGGTAAAGGATTGAACCCTGGACTCCAGCACACAAGTCCGACACCTTACCCCTAGACCATCAGGTCACCCGATAAGTTATCCAAACAATTATTACACCGTGTGAAAAATTCAATCAATTTCAAAAGATTAGATATCTTAAAAAAAATAATCCAGTATTTAACAGTAAAAAGATGATAAAACACCAACCATTGACATATTAAAAGTAACATTTGTGAACTAATGAGATAAACATAATCAATATAATAGCTTATTAAGGAGAATAATTATTGAAAAAAAAAATAATTTGTAACATTTTATAATGCACTCTAGCAAAAGGAAATGAATACAATTTATTAATGAGACAGCTATAATTATTATCTGTTTTAAACTGTTACCTAAAATATATTGTATTTATGTAACAAAAAATATACCTAAATTTTAAGGTGTATCATACCGGTTAGGGTGCGTTCAAGTAGTACGTAGGCACATTTTTTGCCATTTTTAACCCTTCCCTCCCTTATAATAAAAAATAAGCACATGCCTGATCTCCCCCCTTACCCGAGATTTGTCTACCGTTATTTCATTTGTTCACAGAAATAACCATTATTTTTTTAGTGCAATTTTACTTATATTCTGTAACAGGTTGTAAGACGTGATATTAAAACAAATTTAAAATTCATGCAATTTATAAATTGCTTGTAATTATTAAAATAGAGGTGTAAATTAATATTGCGAAATAATTGACAATTATTAACATTGGTATACAATGAATTTAAATTTATTGAACAGGTAAACTCAAAATAAATTATAACATTATGAAAATTTAAAATTTAAATTCACTTTTGATTGAAGTTATAAAAAAGTATTACTAGGGAATATGTGAATAATATATTTATTAAAAAACACACCCTAGACTACATTTAATCCGATGACCAAGGTCCTTGAATCCACGTCTTAACACTTTCAATTAATATGTTTCTATTTAGGGGGCCTGGGGACGCTTAGTTCACTCAAGTTTTGGCTTACTCCTATAAGTTTCTCCATTTCTTCCTCGTTTGGCCACTCAGCATCTTAATTGCTGCCCTAAGTCCATGTGGCTTACGATGCGTCCTTTTCCAATTTTGCCCGACTTTCTTTGTCTTACGTAAGCATTGTTATGAACCCCCCCCCCCTCA